>ML786005.1:111793-140328 GCA_009831015.1 Picea engelmannii | reverse complement strand
TTTTTTTTTTTATTTTTTTTTTTTTTTTTCAAATTTGGGTTTTGAATATATATTTTTAAATGTATTGTTTTCATGACATTATGCATTATGTTGTGTTTGGAGTCATAAACTAAGATTTAAAAAGTAAGGATTTAGGGGTCGATTTAATGATTTTGTTTGCAGTAATGATGATTTCGATTACCACTTTTAAAAAAATGTCATTTTAATATCCCAAATTCAAAATGGGTGCTATCGATAGTAGTACATTTCAATTTGATGGTTGATTTTGAGGTTTTGGTTTTAATGGTACCGACTGCTCAAAATACAATTTCAAAATATCTATAAATTTAACGTTTTGAAAAAAAATAAAAAAAATCTGTAACATCTTTTTTTTTTAGGTGCCGATTTAAGGAGTTTTTTGAGCTACTGTCCGAGTTTTGAAGGACATGTTTGAAAAATGTTGTAATTTTGACCCCGTTTAAAAAAATGGTGCTACCGGTAGCACTACTTTTTTATTTGGGGTTTGATTTTGATGTTTTTTATGAAAAAATATAGGTTTGGGGGGCTAGAGTTCTCATTTTGAGGTCACAGTTCTCATTAAGTTGGTAACTATGTTAATTGTCATTATTTGCAACCACAGTTAAAGCATTTGAAGGGCAACTTGCCTTGATATTTTCCTAATCCTTTCTTTAATCTTCTCACAATTTTTTCCTCAATATAATCTAATTCCGAATCAGTATTCTTGTCTGCTTTAAATGATGCTTCTCTAGTAATGGATTTATCTTTGCTAATTCTCATTTCCTATGCAGTTAAAGTTCCTAGAAGTTGATCAATGGACAGAGTTTTAAGATCATTTAGTTCTTCTGTTGTAGAGACTTTTGGATTAACTTTATTAGGCAAAGATCTTAGAATCTTCTGAACTAAGAGTGATTCTTCAAACTTCTCACCAAGACCCTTCATGGCATTCACAAGTTCTTCAACTCTTAAAAAATACTTGCTAACTGTTTCATCTTCATTCATCTTTAGTTGTTCAAACTTCAACCTAAATGTTTGAAGTTTAGCATCTTTTACTTTCTCATTTCCTTCATAACTGTTAATAAGTTTGTCCCCCATTTCTTTGGCAGTTTGAAGATGCATCACCTTTACAAACTCGGCTTCTCCAAGTCCATTCAAGATAGCATTCATTCCCTTAGCATTAAAGCTAAATTCTAACTTATCATCCTTGGAGGCTAGCACAACAGGCTTTATGTATCCAGTCTCTACTACATCCCAAACATCAACACCTAAGGCCATTAGGTATGTTCTCATTCTAACCTTCCAAAAGGCAAAATTTGTTCCATCAAACAGAGGAGGCTTACTGGCTAAAGTCCCTTCATGACTTGTCATGTTTAAACTTACAGATCTACCTTTAAATAAAAGGAACCTACTCTGATACCAATTCTTGAATTTACTAAGACAACTGAGAGGGGGGGGGGTGAATCAGTTGTCACTGTTCTTAAACAATTTTAATTTCAATTAAACAATTCTTAAAGTTTCTTCAAGTGATCATCAATATTATACAACATATGGACAACATAAATAATGAGCATCAATCACACATAATATATACACAGAGACATATTTTCACGAGGAAACCCATAAAGGGAGAAAACCTCTTCTTCTTCGAAATGATAGGCAGTCTTTTAAGTTCTGTACATCATCTATAATTGAGAACCAACTCAATGTGAGGCTACTACCTCTGTTTTACAAGCTCCAACTTGTTTGAGAGCACCAACTCTCTGGTTTCTCGAGCACCCACTAGAAGGAAGCACCAACTCCCTGAGTGTTCTAGCACCAACTGGATGGAAGCACCTACTTCCAGTTACACAGGCTCCAACCTGTATAACAGAGAACACTTGTTCTCCCTTGCACCACCCTGCCACCCTATTTTTTCTGGTTGCAACCAGATGGAAGCTACAACTCCCTATGTTCAAGCACCCACTTGAACCTCTGAGGACAACAGTCCTCCCTAGCACCTCCCTACCTCCCTAATTACAAATAAACGATTGAATAACCAACACACAGATAAATCAATTCTTACCAATTCTACACTGTTATGCAATTCTTCTCTGCTACACTATTCTTCTGCTCTGTTCATATTTGGCTTGAATTGTTGTCTCTGTCTATCTGTTCTTTCTCTGTCCTTCTCATCCTCTTTGATATGTGCACAATTTGATCTCTTCACCTTTTCTCCTCTGTTAAGCTTCTGTTCCTTCTCTTTGAGCTTTCTTCACACTGCACATACTGTAGTTTTTTCAATTCTATAGTTCAACTCATTTTTCAGTCACGACGGCCAACAACACATAGTCTCTATGTTCTTCTTTTATACACAAAAATAACAGTAGTTACACTTCGAATCTTCTTAGGCAAAGAAAACGTCTCAGCAACTAAAACACCAACCAATCAAGAATCATGAATCAGTTTTTCTAACTGATCCGTAACTATTCAATTAACTGAGAGATGGAGCAGTATCCCTCCTATCATATTCAAGTTCACCTGCACTGTTGGATTAAATAATGGATCCTGTGCTTATTTCGCCATTTCGCAATTCGACATTTTGACATTTCGACATTCCTTGTGATGAGATAACTTGACACTCCATGTCGCGAACCCCAAAACTCCGAAAGAAGAGCTTAGCTAGACTAGCTTCGATCATTTTGGCATTTCTCATTTTGACATTTTGCAATTTCGCATGTTGCGAATTTCAGATGCAAGCATCTCAACTTTCCAAGTCGCGATCTCCGAAATGGAGTTTAGTTGTTAGCACCTTCCACTATTTCACATTTCGGCATTTCGCGATTTCGACACTCTTGATGTGAGAGCTCTTGACAACTACACCTCTCAGTCTGCGAAACTCCAAAATGGAGTCAAGTTGTTAGCACCTTCCACTATTTTTCATTTCGGCATTTCACGATTTTTCATTTCGGCATTTCGCGATTTTGGCGCTCTTGATGTGAGAGTTCTTGATAACTCCAACTCCCGGTATCCGAACCTCTGGTATGGAGTCTTTGACATTTCACGATTTTGCATTTTGTGACTTCGGGTTTCGCGACTTCAGGACTCCTGTGATGAAGAGTCTTGACTCTTGACTCCTCCAACTCCCGGTATCCGAAATTCCGGTAGATGTGTCTGTTTCGGGATTTCGAGGTTTCACATTTCACGACTTCAGGATTCCTATGTTGGAGAGTTTTGAATCTTGACTTCTCAATATCCCAGTAACCGAAACCTACACCAAAAGGTGTTTTTCACATTTCGGCACTTCGACATTTCGCATGTTGTGAATTTGAGAGGTTAGGGAACCTCGTTCCTTTGACTTTCCAGTCAGCGAAATGACGATATTTCACCACGTGTCCTATGGACCCAACGGTCCAGATCTTATCAAAACTTCACGGGCCTTTTTCGTGTTTGATCAACGGTCCAGATCAATCCTTGATCCGACGATTAGGAATATTTCACGAATTCACAAGTCTTCATTGTGCCTGATTCAGGATTTCAACATTTTTCAGTTCACGACTTTGGGACACCTGTGGTGAAGTGTTTCTACACTTCCAACACCCGGTATCCGAAACTTTGATTTCCTGATTTGTGAAACTCTGAAATGGAGTTATTTGACATGCTCTGTCCTTTCTCATTTCGGGATTTTCTACCATGCAATCATCGTTGCGCTACTGGTCTTGACACTTTCTCTTGTTCATCATGCAATCATAGTTGTGTTGTTGGTCTTGCCACTTTCTCTTGTTCATCATCATCGGGTTGTGCTTGCCATCAATGATAAACAAATACTCTGCCTTGTGTCTGAAAACATGTCAACAAGGGGAATATATCAGCTTGGGTTTTCCCATTAGTGCCCAAGTCTACTTCATCATGACATTGACCTCTGACCCTAAGTCGAGGACCACATAGTCTATCTCATACTCTTCTATCAGAGCATTCAAGTGTAATTCTTTATTTGTCCTTCTCCTTTTTCTGATTTGGTGCATTGCTCTATTCAGTAAGGGGTTTATTTTTCCTATTGCATACTGCTTGATTAAATCTTGTAATTCTTGTACAATGCCTTTATCTTGAATCGACTTAATACAAGTGTGCAAGAATTCCATGAGTTTGCTTACCTCTTTCCCTTCTGTTGGCAATGAAGATGGATCAAACGCTTGAGGCATGCCATATTCTTTGATTTCTGGTTTTCTCTTTGATGAAGATCCTTGATCTCCTTTGAACTCTTTTCTTGCCTCCTCAAATATCTGTCTTTATTTCTTAGCATCGAACGTTGGGGTCTTTTCTATAGCTTTCCTAACTCCGTGGTCGTTTTCAGTCTTTCCTTGGGCTGCTATGTCTTCTCCTGTAGCAGCGCTTCCTCGAGTAATAACGACTCTAGGGTCTAATCTGCGAGTTTCAACATACATCGGTTGTACTTGTGGGTTCTTTTTGGGTCCTCGTCTTTCCTGAAGTTTAGCCAATAGAACAGGGCATTCATCTATGACATGCTCGAAGGAGTTACAATAAATACAGGTTGTACAGAGATTCTGACAATCCCTTGCTAAATGTCCCGGCTGCACAAAATTGTAACAAATTATTTGTCCTCGGCCTCGACCCATACCTCCTCCTCGTCCTCGTCCTCTGTAGCCACCGCGAGGAGTGAAATTTCCTCCCCCCAGAGAGTTGTACTGCAGAGTGTTTCCCTCTTGTTGTACTTTGCCTTGAATCTTGTATATGTCTCTCGACCTTTCATGCATGATATCATAAGCTCTACAATCCCGATCATCATGCCCCATGGATTTACAGAATGTACAATACAATTTTGTGGGTGTTTGGACATACTTTTGCATGTAGTAGCACTTACCTGGGTGATGCATGTTTCTGCATACCTCGCACCAGGGTAGGTTAACTTTCTTTAAGGGGCTCAGTGCCCCTGCTAGCAAGTACTCATGAAATAAGGGACAATGTTCCTTATCATGGCCTTCAGATCTGCATCGTACACACCAGATATCTTCCCTTTTGTCTTTTCCCTTATCTTTCTTCATATCCTCAACCTGTAAAGACAAAATAGTTAGCTAGCTCATGATATGGCTAATGTCTAAGCTAGATTCTCCCATCGGTGTTGATTCAAGCTTCATGGCGATCTCCAAAGATTTTTCTTGAGATGCAATCTTCTGTTGCATTAGAGGGATTCGTATGTGTGGTAACAGCACAATGATGAACCATTCTTTGTTCTGTTCATTGGGGATCTGGAAAGTTAATCGGCCTATCAGGGTCTTGAATCTTTGGTCGAACTTCCAAACAAGTTATGCTACCTTTTGTTTAATCTCTTTTAGTTCCGTAATACATTGTGACTCCGAATTAGGTTTCTTAAACTCTGCAATCAACGCATTCTTGATCTCATTCAGGGGCTTAGGCTGTGCCATTCCTTGGACAAGTTTCATGTACTAGCTCAGTGTGCGGTCCCTTAGCGTAGTGCTGAACTGGGTTCTCTTGATGGCTTCATTGGTGATACTTTTAATATTCCATACGGCCTCACACATAAACCAATGTTGATCTGGATATTCAAATCCATCTCCTCTAAATATAGGGAGTCTCATTTCATCTTCCATAAAAGTTGACTAAGGTTCTTGTCTGATTAGATGTTGAGCTACTAGTAACAGTACTCTGAAGAATCTGGTGGTTCTGACTATTCTGACTGCTAAGTATTGTTGGGACAACAGGAGGATTAACGTTACTTACTTCAGTAGTTCGCCCAGTTCCTAAGGTTTCTGTCTCTCTTTGGCGCAGTTCTTCAGCTTCTCCTTCTTCTGTTCTGGTGGGCTCTAGATGCTCTTCGTCAGTTAGATCTACCTCTTCTCCACTATAGAAACCTTCTTCTTCGCAGTTTTTCTTAAACAAGATCTCAAGGTGAACTCCTCAGAATACTTTCCCACTACACGTAGGTCTTGCTTCTGTGTCGTTGTTGCTGTCCGAGATCTTGAACATTAGCCTTTTCAGGTTAGATCAATCTACTGTATCTTCAAGATGTGGTTTCAATGCAAGAGAATCTTGATTCTTAGCTTCAGGAAGTGCAAAAATTTTCCTCTGGGTCCTTTGAAAAAGTATCTCTCGGCTTGGCTATACGATCTTGTTCTGTCAACAACAAACTTGGTGATATACCCTTCGATGGTACTATCAAAACAATGATCTACTGCTCTGGATACAACGTTTTCGACTCTCTTGACCTTCTGGATCAATGTTGGTGTCCAAACCACAAGAGGTCTAGGTCTAATTTCAAATTGTGTGTCAGCTAACCTAGCCAACCATTCGTGTAGCTCCTAATGGATTCCTCCAAAGAAGATCTCATGAATGCCAGTGCAAATGTATCTTTGTAGCCAATATTCAGTGCTTATTTTAGGGTTCTTGTTATGGGCTTCGGTGAAGTCCCTCTCTTGATCCTCTATCCACTTCTGAATCTCTGTCTTCAATGGGAACCACCTTGACATTCCCTTAAAAAGATTCATGTCCCGGCAATGGAACCATTTGTTGGCACAGGGGCAGAACCAGGGTTCGGATCCAAGAGCGCACCAACAAGCCCTAGCTACTGGCCCTTTCGGCAGCACCTGCAAAGTAGATGTAGTCTCACCCAAAGCAACTATGAGGGGGTTGCAGGATAGAGATGTCTACAACCAGGGGAATATCAAGTGGCTCTTATTACAACAACAGCATAACATGCATTTATCATTCCACTGACATACACCCACTATGACAACTAGGATTTCCTTTTACTTTTTGTCTTTTCTTCGAGGGACATAATCCCCAAATTTCTATGGAGCCTAGCACATACCCTCCCTTCCCATATCCTCCCCCATGTGATCGTTGGCTATGACCATGAGCCTTACCAAAAAGATGCTTCCGACTTTCGCGATTTGGGGAATTGCGATGCAAGCGTTCCTCCTTTCCCTTTTAAATCCCCGAGACTCGAAAGCATGGTAACATCCAGATCTACGGTCCAGATCATCGGCTTGATCAACGGCCCAGATTAAATCCTGACATTCTGTCTTTCAGGATTTCTAGCGGGATTTACACTCCTATTTCCTCGATCTCCAGAATCCCGGTGGCTTTAGATCTTCGCCACGCGTCGCTACAAATGGAAGGTCCAAATTCTTTTGGGACTCCTCCTTCCTACCACAAGAACCTGTCCGGTGACCTAGGGCTCATCCACAGAGCGCATCAGGGTTTCGCGTATCGAGATTTTGTGACTTGCGAAAATGAGGGGCCTTGCCCTTTGGTTTCCCGGGTCCCGAAACGCCGAAACCCATTCCTGCTTAAACCGATTCGGGGTTTCTCATACCGGGATTTTGCGACTGGTGAAGATGAGGGGTCTTGCCCTTGGGTTTCTTGGGTGCCAAAACGTTGAAACCCATTCACGCTTAAACTGACTTGGGGTTTCGTATACTGAGATTTCATGACTGGCGAAGATGAGGGGTCTTTCCCTTGGGTTTCCCGGGTGCCAAAACGTTGAAACCCATTCATGTTTAAACCGACTCGGGGTTTCGCATACCGATATTTCGCGATTGACGAAGATGAGGGGTCTTGCCCTTAGGTTTCCCGGGTGCCGAAATGCCAAAACCCATTCATGCTTAAACCGATTTGGGGTTTCTCATACTAGGATTTCGCGACTAGCGGAGACGAGGGGTCTTTCCCTTGGGTTTCCCGGGTACCGAAACGTCGAAACCCATTCCTGCTTAAATCGATTCGGGATTTCGCGTACCGGGATTTCACGACTGGTGAAGACGAGGGGTCTTTCCCTTTTGTTTCCGGGGTGCCAAAATGTCGAAAACCTGAGAGAACCACTCTCTCTTGTATAAGGCTCAAATCACATGATCCTTCAACGTTTTCTTGAGTAATTATCCCTAGGCTTGGTGACCTGACTCAAAATCCTTCCTAATTCACCAAGCTATGAACTCCATGTCAGGGGTAAAGTAAATTCGTGGGTTCACTATAATGGTAGTCCTTTCAAGGGACTCACTCCGGCTCTCGAATGCGGGGAAACTTCCCGGGAGGAGGTGCCTTCGGGAAATCAAACTAGGACATAGCGTGAGTCAATAGATGGAACAAATCTCAAGGGAACAGACTCGTATTCTGAACTCGTTCCTTTTATATGTAAACCGATTATGATCATATAAGTTTAAGTATGTGTCCATTATTTCCAATCAAAACACCGAGCAATCATTCCACACAGAAATCATTACGGGCGAATAAACATGAGCATGTATTCATGGTATACAATTCAAAATACAAGGCATAAAATACTTATCAGAAACACTAGGTGTGACGCGAATATTGAGAGGGGTGCTCGTTTCCACCCAACCATAGGTTCAGTGACTCCAAACGGATTTACCACTGGCCACCCTCGAGCTAGACCATGATGCTTTGAGATTCAGTCTCCTAATTCCAACTCAACGGAAGTCAAGGATGAAGGTTACTCTCCTTCTCTTGATACAGGAAAATAATCCTGGACGAATGTTACTCTCCTTCTCCTATATTCTGAACTCCCTGTGTTTTCCATAGTTTCTCCAGTTCTCTTTCGTGATCCCTGTCACACTCGCTTTCTCCCCTCTCCCCTTACCACACTTCCTCTCTTTCCTTTTCTATGAAAGATTGTGTGTGGCACGAATTTCCCCATACGCGGTCAGGTCTGGGAGTTGTTACAGATGGGTGGTTCACTCCCATCCCCTCATTAACTCTTGAGGAGCCTCCCCACCTACCAATCTGATGGGAAATCCATTTCAGGGTCAGAGAGTTGCTTTGGTCTTTGAGCAAGTAAAACCAGTACAGTACTGGATCGGTGGAAGTTAACACAACCATTTCAGGTCCCTTCCACCACCTCTCATTAGCCATCGTGGTCTCTTTTAGCACATCCCCCTCCCAGCATCCATGCAACACATATTCATAATTTACATTCATCGACCTTTTATAAAAAGGTCTGTCAAATCAAACATTCACATCTTTGAGTTTGCCATAGTTCTTGGCCAATATAGTTATTTTTACAGACTGGGGGAAACAGGGTGTTACAGTTCCCTCCCCCTTAAAGGGACATCGTCCTCGATGTTCTATCTATTAATATTTCATGTATGTACATAAGTAAACAAAATCAGATATGCCTATTTCATGGCATCTTCCATTTCTCAGGTAGCCTCATCTGGGCCAAAATATTTCCTCTGCACCTTGACCTATGCAATGGTTCGGTTCCTGAGTGGGGTTTCCCTTCTATCCAGTATGCATTGAGGTTCTGGCAAGAATTCTCCCTCCGGTTCCACCTGGATCACAGACCAATCAATTATATGATTAGAATCATGTACATATTTCTTCAATAATGAAACATGGAAAACATTATGTACTTTTATTGTGGGAGGAAGTGCTATCCTATAGGCTCAAGTCCCACTCTATCTAGAACTTCAAAGGGTCCACAATATCGAGGTACCAACTTTTCACAAGCTCCCATCCTCAGGGAACTCTTCCTGGGCCTAACTCTGAGATATACGTGGTCTCCCGTCTTGAATTCTCTTGGAGTTCTCCTTCGGTCGACGTAACTTTTCTATTTGTTCTGAGCGACCTTTAGATTTTATTTTATCTGAATCACTTGTTGTTCCATTTCTTTCAACATGTCGGGTCCAATAGTAATTCTGTTTACTGGGTTACTCCAACTGGATGGACTGTTTCACGGTCTACCATAAAGGACTTCGAAGGGACTCATCTTTAGGGATGCTTGGTAGCCGTTATTGTAGGCAAATTCCACTAGTGGCAGGTAATCTTCCCACTTTTTAGGTTGATGCATTGCATGCATTCTTAGCATGTATTCTAATATTTGGTTCACTCTTTCTGTCTATCCATCGGTTTGAGAATGATAGGTTGTGCTAAACAATAATTTGGTCTCCAGACCAACCATCAAGGATTTCCAAAAGTTGGAAGTAAATTTCGTGTCTCTGTCGGACACGATCTTTCTAGGCATACCATGTAGTCTAAATATCTCCTTCATGAATATGATGGTGATATCTAGTGCCTTGCAGGTCGATTTGACGGGGATAAAATGGGTGGACTTGCTCAATTTATCCACCACCACCATGATGGCGTCATTATTCTTGGTCGAGGTTGGTAATCCGGTGATGAAATCCATGGAAATGGTTTCCCATTTCCATTTCGGGATTGGTAGAGGTTGTAATAATCCTGCTGGGTGTCGGTGTTCTGCTTTAACCTGTTGGCATTCTAGGCACTTAGCTAAATAGTTAGCTATGCCTTTCTTTAACCCAAGCCAATATAATTGTTTCCTATTGGCCGTGATCATCTTCTGATATCCCAGGTGATTAGTATATGGTATTTTATGTAGTTCATCAATTATGAACCTCTTCAAGTCGTCACAATCTGGAATATACAATCTATTTCTGTAAGTTAGCAGACCTCCATCTATCATCTGGTATCCTTCTTACTTTATCCCTATGGTTTGTTGCTCCAGGTACGAGGTCATGGTCTGGAAGAATATGTATGTTTCTTGTGCATTCCTGACTCTTTCTTTGACATTCGTCTCGCAGGTGCTCACTGCTGCCAGGTGAATTTTTTTCATACTTCTGCTAAGGGCATCAACCACCTTATTTTCCTTTCCTTTAACATGTTTGAATTCAAATTCAAACTCACTAAGGAGGGCCATCCACCTAGCTTGTCTGGCATTGAGCTTTGGTTGGTCAAACAGATGTCACAATCCACAGTGATCTGTCATGAGTACAAATTTCCTTCCCAGGAGGTAATGCCTCCACATTTTTAAGGCGTGCACTATGGCGGCTAGCTCTAGATCATGGGTCACATAGTTGACTTCGTGCTCATTCAATTTTTGGGATTCATAGCAGACTACACTTCCTCCTTGCATAAGGACTCTTTCGAGACCTTCCTTGCAGGCATCTGTGCACATGAGGAAGTCATCTTCGGGATCGGTGATCTTCAACATGGGTGCGTGGGTTAGTAGATGTTTTAGGGACTGAAACCTTTCTTCACATTTTGGGGTCCAAAGGAATTTAACTCCCTTCTTCCGGAGGGCAGTGATTGGACAACCAATCTTGGAGAATCCTCTTATAAACCTCCTATAGTATCCTGCTAATCCCATAAAGGATCTAATATCTGAAACATCCTTCGGGGTAGGCCATTACATGATAGACCTTATCTTGTCAGGGTCTACTGCTACTCCCTCTTCAGATATGACATGGCCCAAGTAATGTATTTGCTTCTGAAAAAAGTCACACTTGCTAAATTTGGCATAGAGATGATGTTCTCTTAGCACTTGAAGCACAAGTCTAAGATGTTCTGCATGTTCCTCTCTATTCTTGGAGTAAATTAATATATCGTCAATAAAAACCAATACAAATTTGTCTAGGAATTTGCTGAGCACATTGTTCATCAAGCACATAAAAGTGGCAGGGGCATTGGTCAATCCAAATGGTACTACCACAAACTCATAGTGACCATATCTCATCCTGAAGGCAGTTTTGTGGATGTCTTCACCCTTGATTCGGACTTTATGGTATCCAAATCTCAAGTCAATCTTTGAGAAGATGGAAGCACCTCCCAATTGATCGAACAGGTCATTGATCCTGGGCAAGGAGTACTTGTTCTTTATGGTTACATTATTGAGTTGTCTATAATCTATGCACAACCAGAGGGTACCATATTTCTTTTTCACAAACAGGACTGGTGCTCCCCATGGAGACATGTTGGGTTGGATATAGCCTTTGTCCATCATTTCTTTTAGTTGTAGTTTAAGCTCACCTAGCTCGGGTGTGCTCATCCTGTAGGGTGTCCTAGACACTGGCACCGCTCCTGGTGCAAGTTCTATCGAGAAGTCAATGTCCCTTCTCAGAGGTAGACCCAATACCTCTTCTGAAAATACATCTCTATATTCTCTTAGTGTGGGGTGGTCTTCGAGGCTTGGTTTGTCATCTTCAACTGATTCCAACACATGTATCGCATATAGTGGACATCCCTTTCTGCAATACTTTCTCATTTGAAGAGCTGATATTCGTCTCATCGAGATAGGTTTTTGGATCCCTTAAAGGGTTATCCTTCTTCCTTCTTAACTTACACATTATAAGGTTTTATGGTAATAGTCTAGTCTGGATTTATATATGGCTAACCAGTCCATACCAATAAACATGTCATACGATCCTAGGGGTAATATGTTAAGGGTTGCTTGGGTGGGGAATTCACCCATAGTGAATTGGCAAGCTGGTATGAACTCCGCTACCTTTCTTTTGGTGCCAGTGGCTAACTGTACCAACCATGGCTTGGCATGTTTATGTGGATGTAATTTACATTTATCAACAACCTTAGGGGATATATAACTCAAATTTGAACTAGGGTCAATTAGAATAGACACTAGATGGTTGGCGATCATACCTTCCATCTCCACCACTGAAGCTTGGTGGTCAGCTTGTTTATTATCCAAGGCTGCATAAATTTGCGGCACGCTCTTGGCCACGTCATTGACGGTGGTAGCTTCTTGAATGTTGTAAATTCTCTGACTGTTCTGTTGTCGGTGTGGGAAGTCCCTCAGTAGATGTTCTTCTCCACAACCCCAACATTTTAAGGGTTCTTTCTTTGGGTTATCATTCTTTCCTGGGGTAGATTCAAAAGGTTTATTTCCGCTCTGGGAGGGGAAATTATGCTGGTGTACACTTCGGGTTGGGAAGCTCATCCTTGAGTCCTTTTTATAGTTTTTAAATCTTAGGGATTTAAACCCCTTTTTCTGGAGTCCCGAACTATGCTTCTGCTTCCATCCTTCATGAGGTTTTGTCCGATGCCCAAGCTGTTCATAACAATATCTTTCCTTTCAGATAGTGTCTTCTAGGGTCTTTGGCTCGTCAAACTCAATCATGTTCTGATAGTCCTTAGGTAGTCCACTGATGAATCATTGCACCTTTTCCTTTTCTGCTTTTATATAGGGTACGTACCTCAACAACTTGAGGAATCTGTTGGCATATTCCTCTATGGTGCATTGTCCCAGCTTGAGTTCATAGAATTCTTTAGTCTTTTCGTTGAAGTAATTTTATGACAAATACTTCTTCCTGAAGTATTTCTCAAACCGTTCCCAAGATAGGTCTTCTTCGTGAATCCCTTTTACATTCTTAAGGTCTTCCCACCATATGGAATCCTTTCCATTCAAGTTGAAAGTGGCTACTCGGGCCTTCAAGTTTTCTGAGAAGTCATGGACTTTGAAATACTTCTTTAGTCCAAGCAGCTAGGCCTCCGCTTCCTCTCCCTTCTTTATTTCACCGTCGAAAGAGGGTGGTTTGGCCTTCTTGAATTCTTCGAGATTATGATTTTTGGAATGATTTTGGTTCTTCTGTTTTCTTCGGGAATAAGAACTAGTTCTGCTACTAGAAGATCCCTCCGGGTCGCTAGTTTCCTTTCTAGAGGAATCGTCCAACGCTTGTCCCTTATCTCTCGGGTGGACCTTTCTCAAGGTGCTCCTCCCAGTGTGGCCACTTAAAAGACCATGTTTCTATATCCCAGGTGGGCTTCGACTTCTCTTTGTCTGTCGTTGGTTTGCGTGACTGGTGTCAGGTCCATGCTGCAATTGTCTTTGTATGTCAGATAAGCTTTGCAGCAAGACTGCATTAATTTTCGTTTGCTTCTCTTGCTCTTTTTTCAACCTCTCATTGTCGGCCTTGCATCTCTGTAGTTCGACCATGAGGCTTCTCACAGTCTCAGCTACATCTGGAGGGGTCTCTACCACTCTCCTTTCATCAAACTCTTAATCTCTATTGTGGGAGCCATCCCCCACTTCGTGGTGCATCACCATTCTATGCATCTACAGTTTCTCGCGGTTGATCGTCCGCTTGTTGTGCAAGAAAAAAAATTGTTGTTAGTCAACATTAAATTCATTCACAATCAGAACATGATTCATATTTTTCAAATGCACACACACAATAGGAATTTTCATTCTTAACTTCATCTTTTGATAAAGGGGGTTAAGGTAGAGGGTTACTCCTTTTAAGAGTACTTCAAATGGCGTTTCTGCGCAACTCGTTCATGATCCCAAGTAGGCCAAGTGTTGTAACCATGCTCTGGTACCAATTTGACACACACCCACTACGACAACTAAGATTTCCTTTTACTTTTTGTCTTTTCTTCGAGGGATAGAATCCCTGAATTTCTATGGGGCCTAGCGTAGACCCTCCCTTCCCATATCCTCCCCCATGTGATCATTGGCTATGACCACGGGCCTTACCAAAAAGGCGCTTCCAGCTTTCACAATTCGGGGAATCGCGATGCAAGCGTTCCTCCTTTCCCTTTTAAATCCCCGAGACTCGAAAGCTTGGTATCATCCGTATCTACATTCCAGATCATCGTCTTGATCAACGACCTGAATTAAATATTGACATTCTGTCTTTCAGGATTTTTGGCGGGGTTTCCACTCCTATTTCTCTGATCTCCAGAATCCGGGTGGCTTTAGATATTCACCACAAGACTCCTCCTTCCTACCACAAGACCCTGTTTGGTGACCTAGGGCTCATCCACAGAGCGCGTTGGGGTTTCGCGTACTGGGATTTCACGACTTGCAAAAACAAGGGGCCTTTCCCTTTGGTTTCCCGGGTGCTGAAATGACGAAACCCATTCCCGCTTAAACTGATTCGGGGTTTCGTATACCGGGATTTCACGACTGGCGAAGATGAGGGGTCTTTCCCTTGGGTTTCTCGGGTGCCGAAATGCCGAAACCCATTCACGCTTAAACCGATTCAGGGTTTCACATACCGAGATTTCACGACTGGCGAAGACGAGGGGTCTTGCCCTTGGGTTTCCTGGGTGCCGAAATGCCAAAACCCATTCATGCTTAAACTGACTCGGGGTTTTTCATATCGGGATTTCACGACTGGCGAAGATGAGGGCTCTTTCCCTTGGGTTTCCTGGGTGCCGAAATGCCGAAACCCATTCACGCTTAAACCGACTCAGAGTTTCTCATATCAGGATTTCGCGACTGACGAAGATGACTTAGATGAGGGGTCTTGCCCTTGGGTTTCCTAGGTGCCGAAACGTCGAAACCCATTCACGCTTAAACCGATTCAGGGTTTCACATACCAGGATTTTGTGACTGGTGAAGATGAGGGGTCTTGCCCTTGGGTTTCCCGAGTGCTGAAACATCGAAACCCATTCCCTCTTAAACCGATTCAGGGTTTCGCATACCGAGATTTCACGAATGGCGAAGACGAGGGGTCTTTCCCTTTGGTTTCCCAGGTGATGAAACGCCGAAAACATGAGAGCACTACTCTCTCTTGTACAAGGCTCAGATCACATGATCCTTTAGTGGTTTCTTGAATAATTATCCCTAGGCTTGGTGACCTGACCGAAAAGCCTTCCTATTTTGTCGAACTATGAACTTTGTGTTAGGGGTAAAGTAAATTCGTGGGTTCACTATAACGGTAGTCCTTTCAAGGAACTCACTCTGGCTCTGGAATGCGGGGAAACTTCTCAGGAGGAGGTGCCTTCGGGAAATCAAACCAGGACATAGCATGAGTCAATAGATGGAACAAATCTCAAGGGAATGGACTCGTATTCTGAACTCGTTCCTTTTATACGTAAACTGATTATGATCATATAAGTATAAGTATGCATCCATTATTTTCGATCAAAACACCGGGCAATCATTCCACACATAAATCATTACGGGCAGATAAACATGAGCATGTATTCATGGTAAACAATTCAAAATACAAGGCATAAAATACTTATTAGAAACACCAGGTGTGATGCGACTGCTGAGAGGGGTGCTCGTTTCCACCCAACCATAGGCTCAGTGATTCCAAACGGATTTACCACTGGCCACCCCCGAGATAGACCATGATGCTTTGAGATTCAGTCTCCTACTTCCAGTTCAATGGAAGTCAAGGACAAAGGTTACTCTCCTTCTCCTATATTCTGAACTCCCTGTGTTTTCCAAAGTTTCTCTAGTTCTCTTTCGCGATCCCTGTCGCGCGTGCTTTCTCCCATCTCCCCTTACCACGCTTCCTCTCTTGCCTTTTCTTTGCAAGATTGTGTGTGGCATGAATTTCCCCATCTGCAGTCAGGTCTGGGAGCTGTTACGGATGGGCGGTTCACCCCCTTCCCCTCATTAACTCTTGAGGAGCCTCCCCACCTACCAATCTGACRGGAAATCCATTCTAGGGTTAGAGATTTACTTTGGTCTTTGAGCAAGTAAAACCAGTACGGTACTGGTTCGGTGGAAGTTAACGCAACCATTCYAGGTCCCTTCCACCACGTCTCATTAGCCATCGTGGTCTCTTTTAGCACATCCCCCTCCCAGCAGCCATGCAACACATATTCATAATTTACATTCATCGACCTTTTATAAAAAGGTCCGTCAAATCAAACATTCACATCTTTGAGTTTGCCATAGTTCTTGGCCAATATAGTTATTTTTACAGACTGGGGGAAACAGGGTGTTACATCAACTAGCTAGATCTATCCTTCATAGCTATAGATCTGATCTAATACAATAATGCAGATAACAATATAAAAACATCAGAGCTCAAAGATTAAATCACACACACAACAAAAGATGTACATGGTTCACCCTCTCTCTAGGGCTACGTCCACAGAACTGTGCTTGTGATATATTAAGATAAATCTTACAGTTCTGATCTATTCTCTTGTCCAGTAGATCCTCTCTCTCCATATCTCTTTCTCTCTCCCCTCCTGCACACCCAGTTGCAGGACTTGATCTTCGCACCCAGCTGAAGATCTTACAATACCAGAAGGCTCTCTCCCTCAACACTTCTCTCACCCATAATACAATATTCTCCCAATGAACAATAATCGATAACAAGGCTCAACCACAGTACCGACCCAACCTAGGTTCTCTCGACCTCTATTTATACATTACAATCCCTCACTGATAGCCTCAGGTCGAAACCTAGGTGTCAAAAACCCTAATTACCAAAACCCTAGGTGTCTACAACCCTAGGTCAACTTGACCCATTCTTCTCGGGGTTTGCCAACCTGTCTTTCCTTCTTCATATCACGGTGATGCAAGGCATCTAATGCTGGATTTTTCCACTTCCTGAGTCATCCTTAGTCCATCTTCCTTGCTGATCTGTCATGCTTGATCTCCTCATTCAACCACTTGCTTTTCCACACTTCTCTCCATCTTTTCTGTTCTTTTGCTCACTTCAACCCAGTGACGGTCACTGTGTCTCCCGCGAAGCTCTCTTTTTACCTTTTCTTCCTCTTTCTTCGCTTCCTTCCATAACCAAGGTCCAACATAATATTATGATTCATAGGCAAATTTCGAAGTTCCGGTAAGGACAGTTTGTTAGAGTACCACAAATGTTGTTGTTGATGCACCTGCCTCATTCTGTTTCCACATATAGATGATGATATTCTTGTTATATTATTGTTGATGTTGATGTTCCAGCTTCGTGTTGTTGATATTGATGTTCCAATTTTGTGCCATTGATGTTGATGTTGTAGCTTCATGCTATTGATGATGATGATGTTACTCCAGCTCTGTGTTGCAGATGATGATGATGTTCAGTTTCTGCTTATGTTGATGATGAGAAAAAAAAAACTTCCGATGACCTATAGATATGACCGACATTGTTCCTGATGTTGATGACGATGTCCCCTCCCCTTTATGATGTATTGATTCCAATCAATTTTTATTAATGTTGTCAGTAGAATACCCTTCTTTTGAAGGGGGAGTGGTGAAATATTGTAACTTCGAAGAATATTCTACCAAAGAGAGAGTTGACTAATGTTATTATATTATATTTAATTAGGCCCTATTGTGCCTTAGTAAAATTTGGCCTTGTTGTGCCTTAGTAAAAGTTGGCCTTATTTTTCCTTGACAGTTAATTGTAAATTAAGAGGGTAAAGTGACAGGTCGGCCCAGACCTAATTATAGGTTGACTGGACCACTATTTATAAGAGAGGCTAGTGCCTCATTTAGACACACTTATCACATAGCTTTGCAATGTGCAAGTCTTGGAGGAGAAACTGCTACAACTAGGGGTGACATCAAGGAGGGTTTTGGTCTATCTCTTGGTATTTCTTGGTCAAGTGGTGCACTACTCTTCCTAGTGAAGGAGTAGAGGAGGATCTTCTATTCGGTCTTTGGTCTGTCTATATTGAGGAAGTTTTGTTGGGTTTTCTCCCCCATGAGTGTTTCCTAGGATAATTTGTTTGTCTCTATTGTTTATGTGACTGTCTCTCTTTCAGTGATCTTATTTATGCATCTAATGTGCTAAATGGTTTTAATAATAAAGAATAACTGTAATTTCTAGATGTATAAGTAAAAACTTCAACAAAAACCACGAGATAACAATTGAAAAATATAATAAAATAAAGATAAATTAAAATATAATAAGAAAGTGAGTGTTGGTAGTGTTGTAACTAACCACTAAGCCATAGAAAGAACATAAGTCAAATAATAATTAAAGTGAAAAAAAGAGGGATTAAAGACAAGGAAAAATATTAAAAATGTCATAAGAAATTAAAAGAATAGAGTAATAAAATTATAGTGTAGAATTAAAAACCCTAAAAATATGAAATTAAAGTTAACTAATAATAAATAAAGTGACTGATTATAAAAGAAAGTCAATAATAGATATGAGGGGGGAAAGGGGGAAATATGATCATGAAGTCTAGGTCGACGATCAAGGATATAGAAATACATTTGATTAAAATAATAAACTAAACAAAGATACAATAATTATGAAAAAATAAGCTTAATTATAGAGGTGATTTATAACGGGTTTCCATGTTTGGTTGAGTTTGAAGCCATCTTCGTGATTGAAGTTATTGGGGTGTTTTTCAATTTCCAGGGTTTCTCGAATAATATAGGAGTAGTAGGGTGTTGAAGCCAAAATTTTGGTTTGATTAAAGAAGATTAGATATTTAGATTTGAAGGAGTGTTCAACAATAGCTACCCCACTGATGATGGGTGGAGTGTCCACTCAAACAGTTGGACATTTCAAAAACTTCTACACAGTGTATTTCCAGAATCTCCTACAACAACTAGTATTATATATATTTTATATAATAATTAATTCATATTAATTGATAGTATGCATTAACCTTTTCATCTTTAATTTATAATAAAAATATCCTCTAATGCATCTAGCACATTCACATTTGTATTATAATATAATAAAGTATAATAAGTATTGACATTTTCCTATATATGCATTCATAGTAATATTTTATTATAGTTATTAATTGATATTATATTATAACTATATTATATATTTAATATTATTATATCATATTATACATTTGTTTTAATGTTTCCACATTCACATTCATTCTTAGTAGTATTATATTATAGTTACTAATTCATATTATATTATGATTATATTATATATTATTATATTATGACTATATTATAAATTATTATTATATATATTATTCTCATATATTAATAATATATTATTTATTCTATTTTCATATTATATACTAATAGTAATTATTTATTATATGTTATTTATTATCATTTATTGTCTATGCATAAGAATATAAACGTTACATTATTATTTTTAACTCATATCTCATAATTCTAGATTAGATTAGTTTATATGGAAATGTGATGTTCATACATGGCTTTGATGTGGCACACATCGATTATTATTTTATAATTTTTTTAGGATGCCCATTTTTGGAGAAAATTTACTCTAATGCTATAGCCCCCATGTTATGTAGTCTCTAGCACAGTGAGCTAGACCTTCTTGTGCTTTGGATTTTGGGTTTTTTCTAGCCAATTATCTCTAGGAGGCAGTGTTTGTTCATCAACCAAATCCTGACACGCGTTTGGTTTGGTAGTTGTTGACGCTTGAATCCGTTACGGCTGAAACGAAAACCTCACGAGGATACAAATCCTCCCACTTTTTTATAGAGGTGGTACTCCTCTCTGTTTCAATATTTTCTTAGAATTCTAAATTTTCAAAATAATATAGGACTTTGAGAAAGTCCACCGCGATATTCAAAGAAATATAAATATTGTAGTAAAATAAAATGTTTTGTTTTTAAAGAGAGTTCCCGAGAGATGACCAGGAACCTCACACATCACATATTTGAAAAAGATAAACAAAATTTCCTCACATCCATCATAGTTAAATTAAATATTTCTGATCACATAAAATAAAATAAAATGGTCCGCACACATTAGAGAACTTTAACAGAGTAAATACATGTGGAGCTCAAATAAATAAAATGATATATCAATCTCAAATATTTTATACTCAAAACTCAAAGTTATAAAACACAGAGAAAACTGATCCTGAAATAGTTCTCTTGGGATTTCTGAGAAATATAAAGTCTGTTACAAAGATTTGAAATTTAAATGTGTTTGTCCTTAGGACTGGAATTAGGGCCCCTACGTACCATAAAACAAATATAAACAAGAAATAAACTGTGGAGAGAATATGGTGGGCGATGAAAAAGTATCAAGACCTAGAAAGAAGATAAGAAGGAGTTATTAGATTCCGGTTAAACCTTTCTAGTCAAAGAAGCAGAGTAACTGGATGAAAATTTGATAAATAAAACAAGATGTGATCAACATAAACTTACTATGGTGGTCTCTCTCTGTTTACTTGCTTTCTACTATCCTTTTATTTTCCTCATCGATGGTTATATGAACCATCTCAACTGTTGCTTCTTGGCCTTCTTTAGTTAATTTATCATTTGTCTTTTTAAACCAATCTTCAATGTAATTTTTCATTGGTGCAACATGTATTTCATGCCTGATTTTGAAATCGAATAATTCACCTTCCAAATATCTAAAGTCATGATAAATGCCATGTATTTCCTCCTCAATATATCTTTCACAAAATAATCAACCGACCAATTATCTATCTCTTCTTCATTATATTCAATTATGCCATAAAATTTCTCAGCTAATAACACCTTAAATATCTCCACTTGTTCATCAAATTGTTGCTTTGTCATAAACATTGAATTGAGAATTAACTTAGGATCTTGTACCTCATCAGTGCTTCCTGTAAGATCTATCTTTGTGATTCTTTTGAACAATTCTTCTCTTTTTACTATCGCTTCACTGCATGCTTGGAGAATTTTATTCAAATTCTTGATCTTTTCTTTCCAACAGGCATTCAACTATTTAATTCGACTTGGAGATGGAAAATCCTCTTCTTTTTTGTCATGTTTTAGACTTTTATTCCAAATGAAAATAAAACATCAATGTAGAAACCTTCTTCATTATTTAAATAATCTTGAATATACTCATGAAAATCATGTGCCCTTGAATCAAAAGAAAAAATATTTTTTTATACCTCCCATGCTTCTGTTATCAGTGACATTCTCTTTTTAATTTTTTTCTCTACATAACTTTGGATTGTTGTGAGTAAACTAGAATATCCTTTTAACTTAATAGCGGGTGTAGTTGGTTTAACCATTGACAAAGGACTTTCTAGGATTGGAAGAGGAATTAGGGAAATTTCCAATTCTTTGATCCTTTCCTTTAACTTAGCATTTTTAGCTTCCAAACTATCAATATAATTGTCAAGAGCATCCCCGGTTTCCTTATGGATTTTGGAAATTTGGGACGGTTGCATGTCCTTCGATTGACCTCTAAGTGAGACTTTCCCTTTTTATTCTTATGGTCACTTCTTTCTACAATCAACTTTTTAGACTCTTTATAAAAAACAACACTTTGAAAAGTGAAGGATTCTTCTTCACTAAAGGTCTCATTTCCAACGACTTCCAGTAAATAATTTTGTTGAGCCATATTTTTCGGATGTTCCATTGCAAGAAATATTTTCTCAATATCTAATTCTAGTTCCATGTCCTCCAAATAAAATATTTGGATGTCATTTTCTATAAGATTATCCTCTTCCTCTTGCACTAAATTTTTCCTTTTCTTTCTCATGGGGAGATTATGTGAACTCTCAATTTTCCCAGGGGGAGAATTCTTCTCTCCCCCTCCACTTGAACTACTGTTGACAAAATTTTTAACTGGGTTGGCCGTTGGAGAATTTCTCTAGGATGTGGTATTCTTAGGAGTAACAACTAGAGGTTGAGCACTTCTTTCACTGGGACCTTTTCTCCTTTGCTTATAAAAATCATTACTACTGAGTAATGTTTCTAGGTCACCAGCATCGTGTACATGAGTACTTTGGCTGTTACCTTCTTCTTCTTCGTTTAATATAGTATGAATGAAAGAGTTACTGAATCCTACTTAAAGCATATGTCCCACAAAGATTTTGTTTGGATCAAAACATTTGATCTTTTCAACATACTATAAATTCACATTGTTGAAATGATTTGCAAACTCGTCAATTTTATTTATATTTATGAACATGATCTCTCTAATATTCCATGGTAGGGGAATACATTTCTTTTTTCTTTTTTCATGGAAAAAATGTAGTGAGAAGATATATTTCCTTTCCACCTCTGTAATAAATAGCTTTTCAGATACATGATACAGGAGAAAAGAAGGATTTTCTTTCGAGAAGAATATCCTTATGACATTGTGATTCTCCATTTGTTCTATTGTTCATTTTTTCTCTAAGAATGGTCGCTTGGTCCGATATTTTTGAAGTATTTTCTCCCAACAATATCCTTTTGAATACTGAAAAAAAATCATTATAAACTTCATAGAAATACAAAGGGGTCTTATGTCTCCATAGTGCCTGATACCAAAAGGTAACTGGATCTATTTCATGATTCACCCTCTTACTTATGGTTAAGTTTGGGAATTGAAAACAATGCACAATAACAAATATCAGATAAGAAGCCATACATATTTTTCTATCATTTTTATAGTGTGATAACTGGGACGTGATTTTCGATAGAAATCAGTTTTCCCCGGTCGAAGATGGATTTTTCTTGCACTGTAAAATAAAAAATATATAAAATCATACGAGAGATAGTGGCAGTGCTTTCCTAACCTATCAACCTGGTAAACAACCATGTAATTTCTCGATAGTGGTTTTTAAAAGACTCAACTTGGATTCTAGTTATGTATGTTGGAATAGATGTAGGATTTTTCAAATATTCAAGCAGGAGGTCAAGCCCATTGTTATGTTTTTTCAATAATTCCCTACAATCTTCACCTTTAAAATTAAACGTAGACTCTGACAACTTTAACATCTTGTGAAAAAATTGTGGTGAAAGAGAAATCAAATAATGATCCTGAAGCTTTATAATTATTTGAATTGGAATGTACTTTTCCACACACCATGCCATAATTTATTTACAATCAAAAACCTCAGGAACACACCCAACACAAGCGATTCTAGATGCCCAAATCACATCTTTCTGTGCAGGAGGAGAGAAATAATATGAATATGCTCTTGAGCACTAGAAGTTCTGGGATTCACAGCCAAAGATATTTAAAGTATCACCACAAGACTATTGTCTAGTTGATGCTGCCATAGGTTGACGAGACTATTTATTCAGTTGGATAATACCTCAAATAAATATTTTTGGAGAGATGATGATAATTTAATCCCTTGGAAAATTGATATTTAATGAAATTTAATGAGTAATTCCTCGAGCCTTTCACCATTAATGATGATCATTTCAGGGCCTACACAATAGTTGTTATCATTTAAAAACACTTAATCCATATTGAGAAAAACAACAAAACGACAGGGATGGACGAGAGAGAGTTTGGATATGTTGATTTTCATGAACCCTCCAACCCGGGAACCCACAAACCCATGGTTATGGATGACCAAAAGTATACTAAGTGTAGAAAGGCAGTCGGTAAGACTTGCATGCAAAAGGAATAAAATACTTTGGGGCTCAACACCTGCGAAAAATCTAATGGTCAAAATGTAGATCACAGAACCTCGGGTGCAAAATGAAGGTCACAAAACTTAGAGGATGAGGGCTCCAACCCATGAACCCGCACAATTGAAAAATGGATAAGTGTAGCAGCAAACTTATGGCACAGGAAAGTGGATGGAGATGAAGGTATGCCAACCTTCCAACCCACAGTTATGGATGACCAAAAATATACTAAGTGTAGAAAGGAGGTCAGTCAAACTTGCATGTAAAAGGAATAAAATACTACGGGGCTCGGCAACCGCGACAAATCCGATGGTCAAAATGTAGATAATGGAACCTGGGGTTCAAAATGAAGGTCACAAAACTTGGAGGATGAGGTTTCCAACCCGCGAACCTGCGCAATTGAAAAATGGATAAGTGTAACATCGGACTTATGACATGGGAAAGTGGATGGAGATGAAGGTTTGCTAACCCGTGAACTTGTCAATTACTGAAATATAACTAAGTATGGTAACTAGAAAGGGAGAGAAGAAAGGATAAAAGAAAGAGGGAAACAAGGGGACGTGGAGAAGAGAGAAAATAAATGGAAAAAAATAAGTTGGGAAGATAGAATGGGGAAGGAAAACCCAGAAACAAGAAATGATCTCAACAACTGGCTCCAACTGTGGGATGATAACCCCTTATGGGTTGTCAAGAATCGAAAATATTCATGACTAGGTTCTTCCATACATTGGGCTATGGAGTCATAAGGTAAGGATATACAATATAAGTAAATGAAAAATTATGTACAAGGAAATGAGAAAATTTCAGATGAAGAAACCTTTCAAATGTTTCCCATTAACATGCAACAATAACATTTTACCCTTCATATCTTTGAGTATATAAAAATTAAAACCCAAGATATTTTCAATGATATATGGTCCAACCCAAAGTGATTTGAATTTTGTGTGCATCGATGGTTTCTCCTTAGCTTGGTTCCAGAGTAACACCAATTTGCCCTTTTGAAAACTCTTTACGGTTGCATTATGATCAAAATATCTTTTGATACTTTGTTGTCTCTGGGAATTTCTATTCAACGCTTTACTTCATTCTTCCTCCAATTTCAATAATTGGTCCACTCTCCTTTGCATAGATGAATTATCTTCTGCATCCCCTGTATTAACTACAAAATTCAAGGTATTTAGCTCGTGGCTAATTGGAATTTTTTCTTCTTTCCCATAAACCAATGTGTATGGAAAAATCCCAGTGTTGTATTTCAGAGTCATTCTGCTCACCCACAAAGCATCAATCAACTTGAAATGCCAATTCCTTTGGTTCTTATCAATAGTTTTATTCAATATATGAATGGGTGTCTTATTAGTGGATTCTGCAAGACCATTCCCTTGTGTATAATAATTTGATGACTGCCCCATAACAATCCCATATTCTCCACAAAATTATGTAAAATTTGAGCCAATGAAAATCGATCCATTGTCATCAATGAATTTTCTGGGACATCGAACCTTGACAAAATATTATCTTTGAGAAACTTAATCAAATCTTCAGAATCAACCTTTTAATGGCACTAATTTTGACCACTTTGTAAAATAATCTATAGCGGTGAGGATATATGTATGTCCTTTGCTTGACTTTGGATTTATTGGTCCAATGCCATCGAGTCCCCATTGGGAAAATGGTTGTTCTACAAATATAGGTTGTAATGGCATTGCAAATTTTTTCATTTTCCCTGAAAATTGTTGACAAGATAAACACTTCCTTATGGTATCATATGAGTATTTAAAAAATGTTGGCCAATAAAAACCAACTCTTATTATCTTATGGGTGGTGGCGGTAGGCGCAAAATGTCCACCACATATACCTTCATGGAATTATTTCATCAATTCTTGAGATTTCCTTTCATCAACACATCTTATCAATATACCACCATAGTTCCTTCTGAACAATAAATCAACAATCGACACATATTGACTCGAATTCATCTTCAATTTTCTTCTCTCTTTAGGGTTCATGATGACTGGAAATTGTCCAGACCTCAAGTAGAATTCACTATCTCTATACTACTTTGAATCTGTCATGGGTTCTCCTACTAAGATTGAAATCACTCCATCCAAAGAATCACTATATGCAATGAGCTTACATAAACCTTGTCCTTTATCTGCCTTTAAAGGTTTAATTTCAATATCATATTCTTGAATCTTCGCCAGCCAGTTTGCCCATTTTCCTTCTCTCAATTGTCGATTTAAAAACATCTTTACATGAGAGGATGGAACATACACAATGACATGAGAATTTAGTATGTAAGTATAAAAGTGTGCCACCACTCTCACAAAAGATAGGGCTTGCTTCTCCAATTCTAAATATCTCAATTCATAATAATGAAGGGTCTTGCTCATGAAGCTAATTGGAAATTCTTCATCCTTGGCATTCCTCTGAGTAAGAATAAATGCAACAACCTTTTCTCTAGCGAACGAATAAATGATAAAGTCTCTTTGAAAATATGGGATAATGAGGATTGGATTTGTAGTGATTGCCTTTTTGATATCATTAAAAGTTTCTTGTGTATCTGTGGTCCATTCAAACCTGTGTTCCTTCTTCAACAATAAATTGATCGGCTTCACAATACTTGCATAGTTAGGGGAAGATTTCGTACAAAGTTGATCTTGCCAAAGAATGATTGAAAACCCTTCTTAGATGATGGGGGATTGATTTCATTTATATATTTAACTATTTTTGGATCTATCCTTCCTTGCACACAATATGACCTAATAATTTTCCTTGAGTTGCAACAAATAAACATTTCTTTGGATTTAAATAAACACCATATAACCTACATCTGTCAAAAACATTCCTCAGGTGATGAATGTGATTACTCCTTGTTTTTGAGTGTACTGTTAAGTCATCTTGATAATCCACCATGGATTTTCCTATCAATCCCTCAAAATCATGATCCATAGCCCTCTCAAATGTAGCTCCTAAATTTTTTAAACCAAAGGGCATCTGAGCATATGCATATGCTTTCCAAGGTGTTATGAAAGATTTCTTTGATCTGTCTTCTTCAACAACCAAGACTTGATTATACCCAGAAAAACCATCTAACATGGACATGCAAGATGATTTTGTGAAAGGATAATTATCCCTTATGCTTGATTTGTTAAGATCCATGAAATATACACATATTTGAATCTCCCCTGTATTTTTCTCACTATCGCAGGGTTTGAAAGCCAATCAGAATGTCTAATGGGTATTTTATTCCAACCTTCTTTAATTTCTCCAATTCAACCTTTACCAATGGTTTTAATTTGGGGTTCATTGTCCTTATCTTCTTCTTGACATGCTTTGCCCCTTCTCTTAAGGGAATAATATGTTGAAATATTGTTTTATCATATGCCTTCAAATCATCATAACTCCATGCGAACACATCAATATATTCTTTAATTAATGCGACATATTGATCAACTTCGTCAATTTTGCAATCAACTCCCAAATTGACGTATTTTGGCAAACTACCAGTTCCAATATTATTTTTTCTCGTTACTTGGACCTTTCAGAGCAATGCTTCTTTCAAGAGGTTTTTAGCATGATCGTCTCTTGTAAAAAGAGACTCAGATTGAATACAATGTTGGACACACCTACCACACTTAGAGGGGGGGTGAATGAGTGTGGGGCTCTTTTTCCCAAAACTTCCCTCTTGCACAAAAACTCATCAATTAGCATTCAACATTTATTCATAACCCATTGTTTTCATTTATAACCAGTTAGATGTGAACACATATCAGCAACATATATCAACAATATATCATCAACAAGTCATCACCACAATGAACACAAAGAACACAAGATGTATGTACAAATTTCTTTTTATTACGGACTACAATCCTTGGGGTTTATCAGCAAAAATTGAATAGAGTACAACTCTACAAGAGCACCAGCTCTATATGAAAGACTCAACTTGCATTCTCAGCACCAACTGAGATGAGGCAACAATCCTCAATAGATATCAATCTACTCTCAAACCAGGAGGAGTTATGTGACATTCCACATACCACTAGAAATGGCATGACAAGCACTATCCATCTAGGATAGTTTCACCAACAATTTCCTTGATCTTCATCTCGTTATTCCTCATACAAGCATGGGTTCTCCAACCTTTATTCTAGGATAACTCAATCCGTAAAGCGTCTTCCCGTGAGGGCTTTCACCATAAGGGGACCATTTTGGAGTTCATCCATTTGTACACCTTATCAATCATGATAAGACAATAATGAGAGCATGGGTCCTCCAACCATTCTTCTAGGATAACTCAATCCGCAAAGCGTCTTCCCGTGAGGGCTTTCACCATAAGGGGACCACTTTGGAGTTCATCCATTTGTGCACCTTATCAATCATGATAAGACAATAATGAGTCATCTATACATTTTTCCAACAATGCATCATATACCAATGGAACCACATCAATCCATCTTCATCATGTATCAATGACAACTTATTGATCCATCTTCATCTATGCATTCTCATCAAGGACAATACATATTATATTACATAAATCATCAATCAATCAATCCTTTGAAATCAATCAATCACTTGACATCAATTAATGACATCAATCAATCAAACCATTGGCATCAATGACAACATGATC
The DNA here is from genome assembly GCA_009831015.1 of Picea engelmannii. Classification (NCBI taxonomy): domain Eukaryota; kingdom Viridiplantae; phylum Streptophyta; class Pinopsida; order Pinales; family Pinaceae; genus Picea; species Picea engelmannii. The sequence continues at coordinate 111,926 of ML786005.1, read as the reverse complement.
CAACAATCTCCCCCTTTGGCATTGATGGAAATACCAACATTGATGTTAACACCAATTACCAATTATTGATGTCAACATGTAGATACAGCATGTTCTACATCAATAGTCAATGTGACTATCTCTCCACATCAAT
>ML786005.1:89181-107120 GCA_009831015.1 Picea engelmannii | reverse complement strand
CGATCCATCTTCATCATGTATCAATGACAACTCATTGATCCATCTTCATCTATGCATTCTCATCAAGGAAAATACATATTATATTACATAAATCATCAATCAATCAATCCTTTGACATCAATCAATCACTTGACATCAATCAAACCATTGGCATCAATGACAACATGATCCAACATACAATTCCTCGGGACAACGGTTATGTGATTGTCCTAATCTTGATCATCATTCATACAATTTTTTTCCAATTCTTCATCATTACGAAATACTTGTAAATACTCTTGATTATCAGGAACAAAAAATCGGAATATTATTTTTACTTGAAAATATGTTTTTCTCTGAACATCATCTGGGTTTGACAATGAGGCTACCAAAGCTAATGAATCTGCTTTATGATTTATGTTCCCTGGGCTGAAATAAATGTTGAAAGAGATGAAGGCTTCCATTAATTCATTAAATCTTTTGAAATATAACTCGAGTTTTTTCTTTTTAATCTTATATCTCTGGGTAACTTGATTTATTACCAACTCGGAGTCACTTGTCACAATTATATGTTCTATCTTCATTTCTCGTGTGAGAATCATTCCCTGAATCAAAGATTCGTATTTTGCCTCATTATTGGTACATGCAAATTCAAGTCTGATAACATGTGGATGCACAATATTTCATGGGTTTATAAGGACAATTCCAACTCCACTCCTGGAACTTGAGAAAGATCCATCAAATGAAATCCTCCAATAACCTTCAAACTGATGCTTTTGATTCTCCATACCTTGAATTTGCTCCATGTCTTCAATATGATCCATATATAGGATAGCATAGTTTTCGATCCCAACGTCCATATAATCTTCCATTAGTTCATTATCCTTCTTTTTGAAGGAAAAGGGTCTCCTAGGTTCACGAGGGACCTTAATCATTACTCCTTTATCTGGGAGCATCATTGATCCAAAAACTTGGTGAGAATCTTCCTACATCCAAACCTTCGAAATAAGATCTTTTACTGATGAAATTTGCATGTGAATAAGGGCAAAAGGGTTCATTAACCATGCCTCATTAATGAATACATTAACATGATAGCATCAAATTATCAAAAATATTGTGCATGTTTATGCAAATAAAACTCTACTTAACCAAGTGAGAATGCATCAAAATCACACATACAACATTGACAACAATATGATAACGGAGTTCACCATACCCCCTGTCTACGTCTCTAGATTCATGAATCCCATGAATCTGCTTTATTGATTCTACTTCAAAAGGGCTACATAAACAAGCCTACAACCTGTTTCTCCTTTACAAAGACATCCTTTGAATCAATAAGCTCTCACCAAGCTTTCCAAAAGCTCTTTGCTTTATCCCCCCTCTTCTTTACCCCCAAGAAGGGTTTATATAACATCTCCATCTCAACCACATCAAGATTTTCATGGAGATAATATCTCTCAAGATCCCCTAAATTAGGATCTTGGAATATCTCAAGGGATTGGTTTGAGAATATCTCTCAACCATCCATGAAGATCTCAACTCTCCTTAGGACTCTCCTTGAGACTAGGGATTGAAAGCCAACATGGCTTTGCACCAAATAATCCCTTTTAATTAATGAAAAATACATAATTATGAGAACCCTATCTCATGTATTAAACATTTTACAATGCCATTTTGCCCCTAAATATCAACAAGACATACCTCTAGCATGTGAAGTCCAATTGACTTCATTCAAAATGCATTGGAAAGCTCAATGTGAGCTCTTTTTTGACTGGACAATGTTGGCAGTATTTGAAGCTGACTGAAAATGTGTCGACTGTGAATATCCTCCTGGATCACACCTCCCCACGGAGAAAAAAAATTGGACCTCCAAAAGTATCAACTTTGACCTGCAATCCATCATCAACTGCATGCAAATGTCTTCATTCCATGTACTTCAGAATTGGAATGTAACTCAAACACTTGAAACTGCTGCCAAGCAAATATTCTGAAGGGCACATTCCATGTCTCCTTCACCTCTTCTTCTTTGGAGATGAAATGTCGAAGCCCACATCTGCATAAATTTTTCAACCTATAACTGATGATACCTACAAAATTTTCTTACTTGCCAAGAGTTTATAACTACACTCTTGGTCAAGTTTACAATGAATCGCCAAAAATGGCATAGGCAAATTGCCTCAACCCACTGTTTACATCATGATTACAAAGAAGCCAATAAAGGCTTAAGGTGCAACAATAACGCCTCTCACTCTCCTCACTCAAGAGTGGCTACACAACTGTTACAATGCTTCATAACCTTTTTACATGATGATTTCAGGCTTACATGAATACCTTTTCATGGCCAATACATCAAAAGGCAATTCTCATGCCAAAATGATGCATAAAAGGGAAACAATACTATGGTCATATGTGCCAACATGTGCACATCCAATGTCCAACTCCTTTAATGGTCATATAAAAAACTCTAAGCATAGGCAAAATTCCCCTTGATTGTCTTTGATCCATCAAAATTATAAAAGACGGCTCCCTTTTTCTGACTTGGAGGCTGATTTAGTAGATCACCTTGTCAACACATCTTGTGCAACTAAAAATCCATGCTTAAAGAAGGAAGACCATACATATCATGAGTTTATAAAACACTCATGAACAGGTTTTACAATGATTGACCATCATGGTCTTTAAAACCCACTATCTCAATGTGCACATAATAACTACCCAAAAATAAAATAAAAAACCATGTAATAATGGTTTTCCATACCATGAACTGGTCATAAGAATTCCATGTGGATCATGGTTAGGATAATGAGGAAGGGACAATTATCCATCTTCCTGTCAAGGATGTACTTGTTGAACATAATCACACTGAAGCTTAGAAAGATCCATATGCTCACATAGGTTTAGCTCATCACGATCTTTGAGGATTCCTTGGGATAACATCCTTCTGGAGGTGTCCAAGGAACAAGGCTTACAATGTCGGGTTCGAAACCGGGTATTTGAATCCCTTGGATGGAATTTAAGAGAATTTATGCAGACTTGAGGTTGTGTGACTTCCATTTGGAATCGAGAAGAGAAATGAAGGATACAATGCTTCCTCATTCTAATCACAACACGCTCTTGATCTCTTCTTTGGTGCTTTTCCCACCTAAATCTTGCCTGTGAAAAAATGTCAAGAGCAGCAGAACCCATATTTGCCAGCATCAAACCAACATTTACATGTTCTACTCTACGCATTTCATCTTCAAGAAGTGATAGTTGTGTTGCAGACGTCCAATGTATACAATCAACTAGACATTAATCAATGACCTGTTGAACTAAATACGGATTTCCTGATTGGAAACATGCTCTTGCTCGTCCGAAATTTTCCTCAAAGGCAAATATTTCAAGAGCCACATTTTGCACAATTTTTTACAACTGAACTCGTAAAAAAATACATGATCTCTTGGTCGAGAATCATCCAGAAAGGATTAAATGTCCTCAACGAATACCCATGGATCTCATCATTAACCATGCGTTGCACAGGATCACTCAATACCTCATACACTTCATTTACAAATATGCAGAAGTTTGATGCATCGGCATCGTTTACACTCAAGTCTGGATGGCAAGATTTCATACAACTATAATATGCATGCTTGATTTCTATTGGTGTTGCATATGGTAGCACACCAAGCACAGAATAGTAATCATGGGTAGTAGTGTCTCCATAAATATTGACTTCTTCATCTCTAGATTTTTCTTTGACTCCAACCACTCTCACACGCCCTCTGTGAGCCAATTTTACCATAAACATGCGCTCGCTCAATAGATCTTTTTCAGGACATTTTCATTCATAGAAGCCTCTCCTTTTTCCTGGTCCCATCCCCATATTGAACCCAAAACAAATAAATATTCAAAAACATGATTTTGTTCTGCTATTGATAATATGGGGCCTTCAAAGAAAAGCAACATAAAGTTGCGAAAATGGCCATATGAAATAGACCCTTCTGTATCAACATCCAAAAACCGCATCATTGCTGCATGTTTTAATCAGTGTCTAGAAGGCATTACGGACATGAGATATTCCACTGATCAAGGGAAAAAAACACCCATACAATCTTTAATACCTAATTCTCACTAGGTTGGCAGACACTTGCGATTATGATGTTAGTGATGATTACGTTGACAATCTTGGAACAAGATCTTCAACGAGGCACCATTTTTTTATTAAAGTCCCATCTCCTCATAGAAATTCAGGCCCATCGGTGGATCAAATCCTGAATTTCGTTCTTTTGCAATCTGCCACAATCGAAATTATTTTCCTGAACTTTCGAAACCTTTTCCATATGCTTCAAAGGGCTTTCCACCTGCGTTGTCACTCCAGTTCACAAAACGTTGGTTGTGGTGGACATATGGTCATGGGGCACCTCATGTGGTGATATCAACTGCATTCTCATCTCATATAGAAGATCAACTTCATGCCACATCGAGTGGGAAGAAGCGGAGCATCCATGTTGATTTCTCAACAGGCTTATGCATAGGATTCTGGCAGTAAATCCTTAGTAGTCTACGTACAGTCACAAATATATAGTATCTCCGCAAATTTCAATATTGATGTTTGGAAGGATAATGTAGAATTAAATTGGTTGCTAAGAGTGTCGTCTTCATACTTGTATCAAGATTTTTTTTTCAAATTTAAAGGAGATTGTTCACTATCATAGAAATGGAATTAGTCTGCCATAAGTCCCAAATGAACTTTCTAAAGAATTGGGAGCTTCTCTCGTTTCTTGACCAGGATCTGTCAATGAATTAACCTTGAATATAGTCACATGGAGGTTTCCATGAATCAGTAGTTGCACCATTACTAATCACAACCAATTACAACGATTTCTTAGCCGATCTCAGGAGAATTTTTGCAAGAATGAATGGATCTGATTGATCGGCGAGCACCTTGAGTTTTTCACAGTGACTTTTGAGTGGCCATTGCATCTTGGGATCTCTTTTTCAGCCCTTAAATCTAGCGATCCCTTCAATCCAACACATAAAAAGTGTAGTCGATCTCCCCATTGTTTTGCAATGTTGGTATCGGCCAAATGGAAAGTTGTGTCTGTCGCAACAAAGGACAAGTCAACCCCACAATCTATGATTTTCTAAAAACCAAGGTGGGTTATACCATCTTCTTACTCGGGCTCAGCATGAAGGTCGTAGCCACACATAGAGGGCCATTCATATCAAATCGACGAGACAATCACGATCTATCGATTGTTTTGTTCCAAACACGCAAACTTTTTCCATCTGGACTCACGTGATTCAAGCGTCTTTGGAATCGTCTCAATGAGCTCTTCGATCTAGAATAGTTAGCTCCAGAATTCAAGACATAAATTTTTTGACCATTTTCTTCATTAGGGAGGATACCTATCCCCATATAACTCCAAAATTTCCAAAATAGGAGAAATAAAACTTGCAAAAATATTATCAACTGCTTACCCGACCGACACCAAGCACTTTCTTCTTGTAATCATGCTTTTACAATGGTTGAAAGAGCCTCCTTCTTCATGGGCTCTTTCAAAATCTTCTTGTTGCTTGGTTTTAGGCAAATTTCAGGATGTAACTTCCAACACTTCTTCTCCCAATGGCCACTAATTTTGCAGTAGATGTGAAAATTCCTTCGCTTTCCATTCAATTGTGAATTCCTTATGGAAGGACTTGGAAGGTGTGGCTTTAGATTTGTCTCACTTCCCGTGGACACATCTGTCTTATTAACCCAAACTTTCTTCATTTTATGCTTGGCTACATCACGGTTAGAAGATCTAATGCATAAATCATTTTTCTTATATTCAAGAAAAGAATTTGAATGACTTGTATACCTTCCTGGTTCATCTTTGTTGCAGATCTGATGAAGACTAGATGCTTTGGCTCCTCTATTGGAATCCAATGATGTATAAGTAGCTCTTTCTTTAGCAATATTTGAGCACTCTGCAATATCTACCTTGTCATAACCCAAACCTGCAAATGCTAGTCTTTGTACCACCTCTAATGGTTGAGTGAATCCTTGGCCATTAATTCCAAGTCCACCTCCTTTGTATCCCATTTTAGTGAGAAGCTTCATGCCAACATTATTATCATATTGAGATGAAAGTGAACATGAAGAAATACTCTCAACGCATACCTCAATTTGAGTTTGCACATCCACGGTAGAAGGCTCTTTGTATTCCATTCTTTCACCAAGCTACAACTTAGCCAATAGATCATCCTTGGTTTGCAATTCAAGTTGCAATTCTTTAATAATTTTGTTAAGGACTTCTCCATGAAGCTGAGACCTCTCTTGAAGCTCTTGCTTCTCTTCTTCTGCAACTTGCAAAAGTATCCTCAACTCTGCATTTTCAGCTTGAATGCTATGATTTATCTCTTCTAATTCTTGGAGTCTTTCTGTTTTCTTTGCTCCTTTGCCCATGGTGATATTCACAATTTGCAAGACTGGTCAGACCACCTTTGATACCACTTGATCTGAAAACTTGGTGAGAATCTTCCTACATCCAAATCTTCGAAATAAGATCTTTTACTGACAAAATTTGCATGTGAATAAGAGCAATAGGGTTCATTAACCATGCCTCATTAATGAATACATTAACATGATAGCATCAAATTGTCAAAACTATTGTGCATGTTTATTCAAATAAAACTCTACTTAACCAAGTGAGAATGCATCAAAATCACACATACAAACATTGACAATAATATGATAACGGAGTTCACCAGACCCCCTGGCTACGTCTCTGGATTCATGAATCCCATGAATCTGCTTTATTGATTCTTCTTCAAAAGGTCTACATAAATAAGCCTACAACCCGGTTCTCCTTTACAAAGACATCCTTTGAATCAATAAGCTCTCACTAAGATTTCCATAAGCTCTTTTCTTTCTCCCCCCTCTTCTTGACCCCCAAGAAGGGTTTATATAACATCTCCATCTCAACCACATCAAGATTTTCATGGAGATAATATCTCTCAAGATCCCCTAAATTAGGATCTTGGCATATCTCAAGGGATTGGTTTGAGAATATCTCTCAACCATCCATGAATATCTCAACTCTCCTTGAGACTAGGGATTGAAATCCAACATGGATTTGCACCAAGTAATCCCTTTTAATTAATGAAAAATAAATAATTATCAAAACCCTATCTCATGTATTAAACATTTTACAATGCCATTTTGCCCCTAAATATCAACAAGACATATCTCTAGCATGTGAAGTCCAATTGAATTCATTCAAAATGCATCGAAAAGCTCAATGTGAGATCTTTGTTGACTGGACAATGTTGGCAGTATTTGAAGCTAACTGAAAATGTGTCGACTGTGAAGATCCTCCTGGATCAATCATGCAACTTCCATCGTTCATTATGTATCTCCCGATCATAGATGACCAATATCTTCCTAAGACAAATCCATATGCATGAGGAAGGTATACCACAACAATATTGAAAAATATAATAATATGGGGAGCCGTCGTGATCCAAGCATAAAAATAATTGGTTTCTCCATAAGCTGGCACTTGTCTGGAATCAATTGCATATATACTTTCACTAGTCTCATAGTATTTGGTGCAACTCATGCCCAGTGCCTCCATGACCACTAGTGGCATAATATTATTGGTTGTGCCAGTGTCAACTAAACAATTAGGAAGTGCAACATCATGATTCTCAATTGAAATAGAAAAAGGTGGGATTTTACCTCTCAACTTGACATTTGATGTGTTCTAGCTTTGTTTTGGACTTATAACAACAACATCCATCCTTCTAGATGGATCATCCAACAATATCAAAATATTTTCCCTTTGTTGAGGGATCTTTACCACTTCTGTAAAATGAAGATTTATCCTTAGCTTACTCAAGTCCTCTATAACATTGTACTTCATCTGGGGAGTGTTTGACATCAGGTGCTGCTTTTTTCTTCCAACACTATCTGTCACATTTTCATTTTCATTTTTCTCATTCACCTTTTCTTTATCTTTTTCCTTTTTCTTTTCAGAATCATTTTTATTCTTGGATTTATTTACAAATGCCCGTGTATGGGAAACATTCTCTTGCGATTCAAGGTCATTGTAGTCTTCTTCAAATATATACATGGACGTCTCACATCCGTCCATCTATACAATTTCAAAACTTTCATTAGGTAAATAATCGTTTCCTTTCTCAACCATTTTCTCATCATATACATCATTCAAAACAACTGCATTTGGGATTGGTTTCCTGGGAACCCTTTGTCTTTATGGATTATCAGTGTTTTAAAACCTGACTTTGTTTTCTTGGGGAGGGTTCCTTCTTTTCTCTTGGACTGACATTCTTAGATTTGCTACATAATTATACCCCTTTCTTAATATGGTTATCTCATTTTTGAATTTTCCTGATGATTCTATTCATTTGTGAAATTTTAATTCTTTGCTTAGTTTCTTGTGCCACAATAGGGTCTATCTTCACATATGGTATGGTTCCCTTAAAAAATCCTTCTCCAATTGTTTGATTTTAGATCGGTTGCGACTTCTACTCTTCGTTATTTATTAAGCTAGAGGCTCCTTGATCATCAATATTTAGGCCTCCCAACTGCCTTTGTACTTTTTCGAGGATAATATCGGGGTCGGCACCCGTCTCAATCATAATTTCTTCCATCTCAGTGGCCTTAATCATTTCTTCCTCCAAGGTATCCATATGGGATGTTCTGATAACATATTTTACATTTTGGGGCATCACATTCTTATAGAAACCAAGTATCACTGGGTCATTAGGTCTCTTATCTTCTAGAATCTTACTCAAATTTTTATTGAACCTGAGATTAAAATCATGTATTCTCTCATTCTTCCTCAAACTAATCTAGGTAAAATTAGTGAGAAGGGTATGATATGCAACTGGAGGAGCGAACATAGTCAGGAACATGGCTTCGAGGTCATTAAATGAGCCAATTGACCTAGTGGGTAATGTCGTACCATTCATAGGCTTGTCCTGATAAGGTTTGAAGAAATAAACTTACCATCACATCGTCATATTCAACACAATGAAAATCACAAACATCAACAAATAAATTAAGGTGTCTTTTGGCATCAATTGTTCCATCTCTGAAAAATTATTCAAAGTACCCTTAGGGAGAAAAGGGAGGTCATGTTCCTCACCTCGAATATTTAAGGGGGAATCTATTACTCTTCTTCGGTTTCCAAATATTAGGTCTTCTTGATTTCTTCCACCACCTCCTTGTATTTCTTCATGAGGTTCTCTTCGTGGTTCTTCTAGTGGTTGTTCATTTCTTCCTACCATGTCCAAAGATATTTTAGGAATATGTTTTCCACTTCTTAGAATCTAGAGTTGTTTTATTTTACTTCTGGTAATGGGTCCCTTGTATATGTCCAACTTCAATTCCGACCTTGTTCTTGTGCTGCTTGAGCTTGTCTTTTGTTTCTTTGGTATTGTCTCTCCTCTCTCCTTTGTCTACTGAGTATTTCTATTTCTTCTTCTTGAACCACTATCTGCCAAGATCTTTCCAATTCTTCCATGGTCTCGGTTGTCATTATTACTAGATTATATAGTTGATGCAATATGCTTCGTTGATTATTTAATCCAATTTCTAGGTGGGGTTGATCAACCTGGGGCAAATTCGTTTATCTTTCAAAATATGCTAAACCATATTTAAAAATTTTAGTCGTTCCCTAGTATGGTCGCAAAAAATGTTGACTCTTGAATCCGTTAGGACCGAAACGACAAACTCATGGGGATACAAATCCCCCTGTGTTTTTATAGAGGTGGTACTCCTCTTTGTTTCAAGATTTTCTTGGAATTCTAGATTTTCAAAATAATATAGGACTTTGAGAAAGTCCACCGCGATACTGAAAGAAATATAAATATTGCAGTAAAATAAAATGTTTTGTTTTTTAAGAGATTTCCTGAGAGATGACCAAGAACCTCACACATCGCATATTTGAAAAAGATAAATAAAATTTCCTCACATCTATCATAGTTAAATTAAATATTTCTAATTACATAAAATAAAATAAAATGCTCCACACACATAAGAGAAATTTAACAAATTAAATACATGTGGAGCTCAAATAAATAAAATGATAGATCAATCTCAAATATTTTATACTCAAAACTCATAGTTATAAAACACAATCAAAACCGATCCTGAAATAGTTCTCTTGGGATTTCTCATAAATATAAAGTCTGTTACAAAGCTTTGAAACTTAAATGCGTTTTTCCTTAGGACTGGGATTGGGGCTCCTGTGGACCATAAAGAAAATATAAACAAGAATTAAGTTGTGGAGAGAAGATGGTGGGTGATGATAGAGTTTCAAGACCTAGAAATAAGACATGAAGGAGTTATCAGATTTCAATTAAAACTTTCTAGTCAAAGAATCAGAGTAACTGGATGAAAAACTGATAAAGAAAGCAAGATGTGATCAACATAAAATTACTATGATGGTATCTCTCTGTTTACTTACTTGTTTTTGTCCTTTTATTTTCCTCATCGATGGTTATAGGAACTGTCTCAACTGTTGCTTCTTGGACTTCTTTAGTTAATTTATCAATTTCCTTTTTAAACCAATCTTCAATGTAATTTTTCGTTGGTGCAACATTTATTTCATGCATAATTTTGATATTGAATAATTCACCTTCCAAATATCTTAAGTAATTAGAAATTCCATGTATTTCCTCCTCAACATCTTGATTTCATAGAATAATCAACCAACCAATTATCTATCTCTTCATTATATTCAATTATGTCATAAAATTTCTCAGCTAATAACCCCTTAAATTTATCCACTTGTTCATTAAATTGTTGCTTTGTCATAAACATTGAATTGATAATTAACTTAGGATCTTGTACCTCATCAATGCCTCCTGCCAGATCTATCTCTGTGAGTCTTTTGAACAATTCTTCTATTTTTATTATGGCTTCACTGCATGCTTGGACAATGTTATTCAAATTCTTGATCTTTTCTTTCCAACATGCATTCAACTGTTTAATTCGACTTGGAGAAGGCATATCCTCTTCTCTTATTTTCAATTCTGTCATGTTTGAGAATTTTATTCCAAATGTAAAGACAACATCAACGTAGAAACCTTCTTCACTCTTTAAATCAACTTGAATATACTCATGAAAATCATGTGCCCTTGAGCTGAAAGAAACAATATTTTTTGATACCTCTCATGCTTTTGTTATCGGTGACATTCTATTTTTAATGTTTTTCTCTACATAACTTCGAACTGCTGTGAGTAAACTAGAAGATCCTTTTAACTTAATAGCGGGTGTATTTGGTTTAACCATTGAAAAAGGACTTTCCAGGATTGGAAGAGGCATCATGGCTTTTTCCAATTCTATAATCCTTTAATTTAACTTAGCATTTTCAACTTCCAAACCATCAATAGAATCGTCAAGAGCATCCCCAGTTGCCTTGTGGATTTTGAAAATTTGGGATGGTCACATGTCCTTCAGGTCGACCTCTGAGCGATACTTTCCTTTTTTATTCTTCTGGTCACTTCTTTCTACAATCAACTTTTTAGACTCTTTATAAAAAAAACACTTTGAAAAGAGAAGGATTCTTCTTCACTAAAGGTCTCATTTCCAACGAATTCCAATAAATAATTTTGTTGAGCCATATTTTTTGGTTGTTCCATTGCAGGAAATATTTTCTCAATATCTACTTCTAGTTCCATGTCCTCCAAAGAAAATATTTGGATGCCATTTTCTATAAGATTATCCCCTTCCTCTTGCACTAAAATTTTCCTTTTCTTTCTCACGGGGAGCTTATGTGAACTCTCAATTTTCTGATGGGGAGGATTCTTCTCTCCCCCTCCACTTGAACTACTGTTGAAAACATTTTTAACTAGGTCGGTCATTGGAGCATTGCTCTGGGATGTGGTATTCTTAGGAGTAACAAATGGAGGTTGAGCACTTATTTCACTGAAACTTTTTCCCCTTTGCCTATAAAAATCATTACTACTGAGTAATGTTTCTAGGTCACCAACATTGTGTACATGAGTACTTTGGTTGTTACCTTCTTCTTCTTCGTTAAATATATTTTGAATGAAAGAGTTATTGAATCCCACTGAAATCATATGTCCCAAAAAGATTTTGCTTGGATCAAAACCTTTGATATTTTCATCTTACTTTAAATTCACATTGTTGAAATTATTTGCAAACTCGTCAATTTTATTTATATTTCTGAACATGAACTCTCCAATCTTCCATGGTAGGGAAATAAATTTCTTTTTCCTTTTTTCATGGAAAAAATGTAGCCATAATTTATATTTCCTTACACCTCTATAATAAATAGTTTGTCAGATGCATGATACAAAAGAAAATAAGGATTTTCTTTCGAGCAGAATATGCTTATGACACCGTGATTCTCCATTTGTTTTATTGTTCCTTTTTTCTCTAAGAATTTGGTAGCTTGGTAAGATATCCTTGAAGTATTTTCTCTTAACAACAACCTTTTGAAGACTGAAACAAAATCATTATAAACTTCACAGAAATACATAGGGGTCTTATGTCTCCATAGTTCCAATTACCAAAAGGTAACTGGATCTATTTCATGATTCGCCCTCTTACTTATGGTTAAGTTTGGGAATTGAAAATAATGCACAATAGAAAATATCAGATAAGAAGCCATAGATATTTTTTCTGTCCTTTTTATAGTGTGATAAATAGGACGAGATTTCGATAGAAATCAGTTTTCCCCAGTCAAATATGGTTTGTTCTTGCACTATAAAATACATAATATATAAAATCACGCAAGAGATAGAGTTAGTTCTTTCCTGACCTATCAACCTGGTAAACAACCATGCAATTTCTCAATATGGGTGTTTAAAATACTCAACCTGGATTTTGGTTATGTCTGTTGGGATAGATGGAGGATTCTCAAAATATTCAGGCAAGAGTTCAAGCCTATTGTTATGTTTCTTCAATAATTCCCTATAATCTTCACCTTTAAAAGTAGGCGTCGACTCTGACAACTTTAACATCTTGTGAAAATCTTGCGGTGAAAGAGAAATCAAAGAATGATCCTGGAGCTATATAATACTTTGACTTGGCACGTACTTATCCACACACCATGCCACAAATTCTTTATAATAAAAAAACTCAGGAACACACCCAACACGAGCGATTCCAGATGCCCAAATTATGTCTTTCTGTGCATGACAAGATGAATAATATGAATATTCTCTTGACCACTAGAAATTTTGGTCTTCATGACCAAATATATTTAAAGTATCAGCACAAAATTGTTGTCTAGATGATGCTTCCATAGGTTGACGAGACTATTTCTTTAGTTGGATAATAACCTCAAATCAATATTTTCGGAGAGATGGTGATAATTTAATCCCTTGGAAAATGGAGATTTAATGCAATTTAATGAGTAATTCCTCAAGCCTTTTACCATTAATGACGATATTTTCGAGGCTTGCACAATAGTTGTTATAATTAAACAAAACTTAATGCATATTGAGAAAAACAACAAAATGATGGGGACGTATGAGAGAGAGTTTGGATATGGATATTTTCATGAACTCACCAACCCAGGAACCCACGGTTATGGATGGACAAAAATATACTAAGTGTATAAAGGCGGTCGGTCGGACTTGCATGCAACATGAATAAAATACTATGGGGATGGGCACCCATGAAAAATCTGATGGTCAAAATGTAGATCATGGAACCTAGGGTACAAAAGGAAGGTCATGAAACTTGGAGGATGAGGGTTCCGACCTGCGAACCCGCACAATTGAAAAATGGACAAGTGTAACAACGAACTTATGACACAGAAAAGTGGATGGAGATGAAGGTCTGCCAACCCGCCAACCTGTGAACCTATCGATTACTAAAATATAACTAAGTATGGTAACTAGAAAGGGAGAGAAGAAAGGATAAAATAAAGATGGAAACAAGGGGAGGTGTAGAGGAGGGAAAAAAATGGAAAAAATGTTGGGAAGATAGAATGGGGAAGGAAAACATAAAAATAGGAAATGATCTCAATAGTAGTGTGGTCCTTTGTGTGAATTTTCCATGGATTACGGAGAAGCTAAATAATTTCATAGGGTCCTTAGAAGGCATGGAGAATTTATCCAAAACAACAAAAAGTATCTTTTCTATGACGTCTAAAGCCCATTAAAATGAACTTCAATGCACCTCTCAAAATGCAATGATTATGAACATTTTTTTTCCATCACAAGTAACAAATCAATGTTTTAGAAGCAAAATGTTCCATGCTAAGAAACACCTCTCAAAATGCAATGATTTTGAACACTTTGTTCCATCACAAGTAACAAATCAATGTTTTAGAAGAAAAATGTTCCATGCTAAGAAACATGGTTAGTAATCTGTTATGAACCAAACTCCAAAAAAAATCAATGAAGAATCCACTTTAATGGGGAAACATCCTTCTACAATATATGCAATGAACAAGATGATATGCTATGCTTATACAAATGATTCTCCTTTATTATAAATAGGATATAAAGTGATCATGGTGTAACCTACCACTAAACCAACCTAATCATAACTATTAAACTCATATTAAATGAGTGTTTATTGCCTCAGGGGCCCTAAAATAGCCCCCCTCTTTAAAAAAAACTTTTCCCTCAAAGCTTGTAATTGAGAGTGTTTCTTCACGAATTGTGCATTTTCCCATGTAGCTACTTTTGGAGGCATACTATTCCACTTGATTAGGTGCTCCATAATGGTTATATTCCATAGAAATGTAGAATGCCTATCTATAACTTTTTTCTGGCGCAAAAATCAACTTCCCTTCTTCATCTAATTCTAGAAGTTCTATCTTCACTAGCATAGTTTGTGCCAAAACCTTTTTTTAGGAAAGATACATGAAAACCCTTATGAATGTGAAGATGACAAATATAATTCATACGCCACTTTCCAATCTTGCAAATATTCTTATAGGGTCCATAAAATTTTGGAGCTAATTTATGGTTCTTCTTATGTTTGAGAGTGGATTGCTTATAAGGTTGCAGTCTAAAAAATACCTAATCACCCTCAAACTGTCTTTCACTTTGATGTTGATCTTCTTGCTGCTTCATCCTATTTTGTGCCATTTGAAGGTTTTTCTTAAAAATTGTCAATGTTTCTTTAGTCTTTTCCATATGTGACTCTATTGCCTCCACTTTGAAACGATTATACAAAAAGTATGAGATACTAGGAGTTGGATACACATAAAGGGATTCAAATGGGGGCATCTTAGTAGATGTGTGATAGGTAGTATTATACCACCATTATTCTAGAGAAAGCCACTTCACCCATTGAGATTGCTTTTCTAAAAAATAATAACGTAGATAACCCTCTAAACAATTGTTAACTATTTATGTTTGACCCTCTGTTTGTGGATGATATGTTGATCTCATAGCTAGTGTTGTTCCATTCTTCTTTCATAATTCATTCTAAAAATTTTGTATGAATTTTGGATTTCTGTCACTTACTATTAATTTAGGAATTCCATGAAGTCTATAAATTTCCTCCATGAACTCTTTTGTCACTTGACTTGTCATATATGTACTTTGAATTCCACAAGAATGTGTATATTTTGTGAGTCTATCCACTACCACACAAATTCCATCCTTACCTTCTAATTTTGGTAAACCTGTGATGAAATCCATTGATATCTCTTACCATATTTGATTAGGTATGTATAGATATTGAAGCAACCTTGGATTTTTTACTATTTCTCCTTTATTCTTTGGAAAACTTGACATTCTCTCACAATTTTTTGAATGTCCTTCTTCATTCCTTAAAAAAAAAAAATGTTTTATCCTTCGATATGTTTTAAGGAACCTTGAATGTCTTGCCATCAGACAATCATGAGACTCTTTTAATATTTATTGCTTCAACTTTTATTGAGGGAATAAAAATATTCTATCCTTGTACAAAATAATATCTCTATTCCACTCCCAATATTCCATAGAGTTCATCCATTTCTTTACACATTATATTTTATGTCTCGTACTATTGTCATTTTACCATTCATGGCAAGCTTCTTCCAACCACACTGGAATGGAAGATGTAATGGAATATAAACTTGAGGCTTCTTCTATTCTGGAAAGAGCATATGCGAGCACATTGTCCTTCCCCTTTTTGTAGATTATTTCAAAAAGTACTTTAGGCTATCATGGTCTCTCTTGAATTTAAAATACTTCCCAATGAGATATTCTTGCCATTATTTTATTGCATGTAAAATTGTTGCCATTCATTTTTCATATGTAGATTTCACCAAGTCTTTTCCCTTCAATTGTTTATTTTCAAAAGCCAATGGTCTCGCTTCTTGTGTCAATACTGCTCAATTCCTTGTCTATATGCATCACATTCAACTATTAATGTATTACCAAAATAAGGTGTTTCAAATACCGATGTAGAAGACAAGGCATCTTTTAAGAGTGAAAAAGCCAAAGTAGCCTCTTCATTCCATACAAATGATTTTTATTTAAAAGAGATGTGAGTGGGCCTGCAATGTGTGCAAAATTCTTAACAAATTTTAGATAATATCATGTAAGACCCAAAAATCCTCCAAGGATCTTAATGTTCTTAGAAATATGTTATTTTGTAATATCTTGGATATTTTAATGGTCCACCTTAACCCCTTCCCTTGAAACAATATGACCCAAACACTCTACTTCTTGTTTCCCAAAAGAATAGTTGGATATTTTTACATACAATCGATTGTTCTCAAGAATTTGTAAGACTTTATCCACATGTTTAATGTGGTCTTCCCATGATTCACTATAGATAATTTTATCATCAAATAAAACCAACACAAACTTTCTAAGATGGGGTCAAATTTTTTTTCATAAGGCTTTGGAAAGTAGAAGGATCATTAGTCAACCCAAAAGGCATGACCACGAACTCATAGTGCCCATAATGAGTACTAAAAATTGTTTTGGGTTTGTCTTATTTTCTTAATATGATCTGGTGGTATTCTAATTTAAGATCTAGCTTTGTAAAATAAGTCACTCCATGACGTTCATCTAATAGTTCATTGATATTTGGAATAGGGAATTTATCCTTTATAATGATTTTGTTTACACACACACACACACACACACACACACACACACACACACACATATATATATATATATATAATCATGACACATCCTCTAAGAATTATCTTTTTTTGGCCATCACTACTAGAGCTGAAAATGAACTTTTGCTAGGTTGAATACTACCTGAATCTAGCATGTCTTGTACCATTTTCTCAATCAACAAAGTTACCGACTTAACGTGAACTCTGACCTCAAATTGAGAACTCTAGCTCTTAAAATCCATACTTTTGCATTAAAAAACATGAAAATCAACCCCCAAATAAAAAAGTGGTGCTACCGGTAGTACCATTTTTTTCCAACGGAGTTAAAATTACAACATTTTTGAAGCATGACCTTCAAAACTCATATAGTTGCTTATAAAAACCTTAAAATCAACACCTAAATAAAAAAGTGATGCTACCTAAATGTTTTTTTTCTAAACATTAAAATTATAGCTCTTTACGACCTAATTGAAATTGTGGCATTGACAACAAATCCCTATGCAAATAAACAATCCAAAATTGGACTCCAAATGGTCACTTGAAAATTTATTTACAATCTATTTTTTTTTTAATTTACATTAATAAAAAATAGAAAATAGAAAATCTTCGTGAATAATATATTTTTTTTAAATGAAAGAAAAAACACAATTAAAAAAATATATTCAAAACCCAAATTTAAAAAAAATATATACAAAAGACAAATGTGAAAAAAAACAAATTTAAAATTTCCTTGAAAAGCACCAATTTTAAAAACAAAAACTCTAACCCTTTTTTTTCTAAATTAAAATCTAAAACAGCTTAAGAAAAAAAAATAATTGAAACACACACACACACACACACACACACACACACACACACATATATATATATATATATATATATAAACTAAAAAACCTAAAATAAAAAAAT
>ML786005.1:67343-88965 GCA_009831015.1 Picea engelmannii | reverse complement strand
AATTTTTTTTTAAATTTTTTTAATGTAAATTTTTATTTTTTGTTTTTAATTTTAAGTTTTTTTTTTCTCTCATTTTCCCTTAGTTTATATATATATATTTTGGTTTTTTAGTTTTTCTTTAATTTATTTATTTATTTTCCAAAGAAAAGAAACCATAATTTTATTTCATCATTTGAGAACAAAATTACATTTTGCATATACACCTCTTGGTGTATTCCAGTTACATTGGAGTCTATAGCCCGATTTCTATTAATGTAGTTCGAGTATATTTCTGCAGTTGTGTCTTCAAAAAAGTCTTCTATTCCTTTTGAGAGTTCTGTACTCAAAAGCTATTGTATGTAGCTCAGTCGAGTCCCGACGTTGGGTTATTTTGTGCATATGTATTCATTACAATTTGTATACAAATGTAACTTTTGGATCTGTATTGAGCTGTAAGTGAGATCATTCCAAAAAATATTGGTGCAGATATTCATGGGCTTGATCACTTTGGTATTATGTTACTTTCCATTGGCCCATAACCACCTCTTTCGACCTCCGAGCTGCTTCTTTATTGTTCTCCCTATAGACATGTTGACAAATAAGTGAGTCAAATGTTGTTTGTAATAAAAAAACATCTTCCACTAAGGAAGCAAGTCTTGTGTTTGTGCATCTTTGTGTGCCTTTTATCCAATTTATGAAATTTAATGAGTCCCTCAAAACATTTAAGGAATGACAACCCTTTTCAATGACGAAGGCAATGAGTAGTTTGAGGCTCATTAGTTCAACATAGTTGTTTGTTCTCGTCCCAAAGCCAAAAGTCAAAGAGTAATAGTGAGAATCTAAAAGATAGAGAAGTCCTCCTCTTCCACAATGATTGTGTTGGGAAGCCCCATCGAAAAATCCCCAAGGAGAAGATTTGTCGATCTCGACCTCCTGAGACTATCTAGAAACGACTCTCAATTTCTAAGGGGGGAGGGAGGACATAATATATATACTCTTGGTCGTTGTGATCTCTGGTGCCAAGGGAACTCCTTTAAAGATAAGAGAGTTTTATGCTATCCAAACTCCTCGAATGATAAAAAGTGATAGCACTCTATGGCTTTTGTAAACTCTGTAATTCCACCATGATTTCCATGCATGTTCCAGATCTTGTCCCGACCAGTTGCAGGGTAGGTCTAAAAGTCTGGATACTTTAGTCCACACTTTAATGATATAACTACATTTTAGAAATATGTGTACAATATTCTCTCCAAATTTACAAAGGGTACACCATCCTGGGCCAGAGAAATTCCTCTTCCATAGAATATCCCACGTCAGAACTTTATTGTTTAAGAAATTCCACATAAACAATCTTGTTTTGGCTAGACTTTGTAGCTTCCAAAGTTTTCCCCAACACCAAATAGTCTCTCGTTGGGCCATATATGATTTTAATTTTAAATAACTCAACTTTGGAGTATATGACCCTGAAGGAGCCAAGTCCCAGATCAATTCATCCTCACAGTCTCTAAGCCTTATTTGAGAAATCTTTAAATTTTTTATGTATCTTTCCAATTCAATTGTATCATCTTCACTTAATCCCAACCTGTTATCTTCCTTCCAACTTTGTGACCATAGAGTGGTGAGTCTTGGATCAGCCAGGTTGTTTAAAGAATCAATACCCATTGTGTGCAAATGTTGGATAAGCTGATCTGAGAGTAAATGTTGTCCTTCACTGCCTGGCCAAGGATCTTTTCCAAGTCTGAAGCATTGTTCGTTACCTATTTTCCAAGCTAGTCCATTTTCTATGACTAGGAAGGCGTTTATAATCACTTTCCAAATAATCGAGGCACCTTTTATAGATTTGTGTTGACTTTTGAGCCAAATCTCCATAGGAATTGGTTCAATATATTTTTTCACTACTACCTTTGTCCATAGACTAGTGGATTTTAGAATACGCTAGCCTCCCTTGGACACAAGTGTTTTGGAGAAGAGGAAGATATTTTTCAGGCCCCGTCCTCTAAGTGCCTTTGGAACAACAATTTTTTCCCAACGAACCCAAGGGATTACATGTGCTTCCTTTTTACCACTCCACATAAATTTAGAGGTGAATTTTCTTATTGCTTCCATAATTCCTTTTGGGATCCCAGAGAGGGACATCCAATAAACATGAATGGCTTCCAAAACTGACTTAACTAGAACCAACCTACATGCGCGTGAGATCCACCTATGAATCCAGATGTTTAGTATTTTATCCATTTTCTTCAAAAGCCACTTCCAATCCTCTTTTATATAATCATTTGGTTTTAGTAAAAAACCCAAGTAATCTAGTCCATCATCTAGCTCCTTTTCCTCAAAGGGGAAGTGAAACCTAAGAGATTGACCTTCTTCTTCAAAGAGTAAATTTGTAGTGAGAGCCAATTTCCCTTCATTGATTTGCATTCTTGTTTCTTTGGAGAAAAGAGTAAGGATATTCCTTAAATCCTCTACCTCCCTTATGGAACCTCCACTGAGAATTAATACATCATCCATAAAGATAAGGTGAGTGAGGTGCAGATCTTGTGAGATTTTGATTCCAGGAAAAGAGCCAATCTTTTTTCTTTTGAGATATCTCTGTTGAGTCCTTCAACAACTAAGAGAAATAGTAGGGGTGATAATGGACACCCCCATATTAAACCTCTTTCTGAAGGAAAAAAGGAATAGGTTGAGCCATTGATAAGCACAACAAAAGAAGATGTAGTGAGAGATTTCATGGCCCAGTTAATGAAGGGGACTGCAAAACCCAAATGGATAAGTAATAAGTGAATAAAAAACCAACTTACTCTATCACATGCTTTGGAGAGATCAATTTTTAGCACTGCACCTTTTAATTTCCTTGTTTTCATGTTGTGAAGTCCTTCTTGTGCAATTCCTATGGCTTCATGAATTTGTCTTCCTTCCAAGAATCCAAACTTTTCTTCCGAGATTCTTTCTGAGAGTATTCTTTTTACCCTTCTTGCAATTAATTTTGAAATGATTTTATAGGCACAGTTACAAAGTGAGATTGGGAGAAAGTCATCCAAGGTCTCTGGATTATCTGTTTTTGGTATAAGTGCTAAGAAGTTAGAGTTTAGACTTTGTGGTATTTGGTATGAAATCCTAGTGTCCTCTATCATCTTTAGCAAATATTGTCCCAAAATATCATAACAACCAAGGAATAATTCAATAGTCCATCCATCTGGACCTAGGATTTTGTCTTTTTGAAAACCCTGAAGAACCTCTAAGAGTTCATTTTCCATTACTTCCTCCATCAGGAGTCAATTGTCTGCTTCATCTACAAATCTGGAAAAAAGTTAAGCCATTTGTACCACTTCTTCTATAGATGCTTGAGTCTATGCTTTGAAAAGGTTTTGGAAGTAATTTTTCCCCAGTCTTGACCTACCTTCAAAGGTGTTTTCGATGTTTCCTATAGATTCCTTCAGCTGGCAAATGGTATTGACATTCCTTCTTCCTTTGGAAAAAGATTGGAAAAACTTTGTATTCTCATCTCCACTTTCCATCCAGATAACTATTCTTTTTAATCTCCAAGAGTCTTCCTTTTCCTTGAGTAGTTTTTTCCTTCTTTTCTCCAGAAGTAGTAGTGTGATTTTTTACTCCGGAGTAGCAAACCNCCCCCCCCTTCTTCAGAAAATATTTGTAGCTCCAGTTCAATTTCTTTTAGTTCCTTGTCCTCATTTTTTGTTTTTTGGGAGGCCCAAGGTTTTACTTTCTCTTTGATCCTTTTCATGTTTTCTGCAAACTGAAAGGATGCCATCTGAGGCCAGTCCTGTTGGAAAGGTATCCAATTCTATTTTATAAGACCAAGAAATGAATCATATTCCAACCATGTCTTGTTAAATTTGAAAGGATTGGTTGGCTTCTTTGTTCCCTGTCTGTATTCCAAGAAGAACGGGTAATGATCAGAGATACCCCCATATCTGATCCACTGTTTTATAGTTAGTTGTTTTTCCAGAACGAAGTCAGTTATCAAAAAGAGGTCCAACCTTTTAAGAACTCCTTCATCCACTACCCTGTTATTTTTCCAGGTAGGTTTGAGCAAGATGGGGTCAAGGTCAGTTAAATTGCATTCAAAAAAAATTTGACTGAAAAATTCATCCAAAGGGTTAGAACTAGCATGTTCCCTCCACACTTCTGAAGGCCCCAGTGAGAGGTTTAAATATTCCCCTGAAATCAGATGATATTTTTGGAAGGATTTTGCAAGGAGAGAGTCCTAGAAATATTTTATATTCTGATAAGGTCCATAGACATTAATGATATGAATAACTTCCTTTAATTCTGGAGCCAGAACAATAATACCAAGACCTGAATCCATACCCCGGGTATTTAAGACTTGAATTGTCTGAGTGTTCCATCCTGCTGCCAAACCCTCATATCTTCCCAAGGAATCTAGTGTTTCAAACTTCCATCTAGGGAGGAGCTTCCCCAGACAAGATTTTACCTCTTCACCTACTCCCAAGGTTTCTTGTAGGAGTAAAACATCAGGGTGTTCTGAAGAGATCACCCTTTTCAAGGATTTTTTTATGAGGGCATCTTCCAAAACCCTACAATTGAAATACATGCACTTCATCCCAGAACCATTCCCTGAGGCCTCATTTCTCTAAGTACCCTTTTAATTGATTGTTTTTTTCCGGCTAGAAGGTTTATCCTGGGTTTGGAATGCGCTTTTGAAATCAATGATTTTCTCCCATGGCCTCCTCTACCAAAGGACAAAATTACTTCCTTTCCCAGCCCTCCCGAGGGTAAGGTTTCGTTTTGTGATCTAAGAAAATAACGAGAAGTCATAGTCTCGGTGGAGAGAGAGGATGGTGAAGAGCTATCTTCAACACAATAGAATCACTTTGGGGAGGGTGGGTTTCCCAAGGGAGAACCTTCCTTATAAGGGTTTGATCCTCTATCAGTCTCTGGAGTAGGACCGATATTTATACACAAAGTTTTGAGAGCCTCCAACCACTCATTGCCTTCTAGAGTCAGATTTTTAATTAAAACAGTAAAAGGGGGAGAAAAGGGTAAAGGATTACCCGTGACCAGAGTCCTTGTGCTTCCTGATCCATAATTGATAAGGATTTTTGGCACCAGGCCAAAGCGGAAAGAAGGAGGATCGTGAGAAAGAAAGCGTGTAGAAATGGAAGTAACAACTGGAAGGTAACACATCACGCGCACATGCAAGAAAGTGTGCATAAGGGAAACGATAGTTGGAGGAAGAAAAGCATGCATGCATGGGAGGAAGACCTAACATCGGTAGGGTTAGGGTTTTGGTAATACATTTTAAATGGCCGAAGAGCTCGATATATATACATAGGGATACACAGGTATCATAGAGATGTTGATTCACTTTTGCATTAGTTCAACTTTTGTAATGATCTATCGTAGCTAGATACGAGTTGATGTGTATGTAATATGGTCATGGACCAAGTTTGTAAGTTGTAGATATAGAACATAGGAGAGGAGGAAGATATGAGGCTTAGATCACAAGCTGTGGAGCTTGGTGCGATCTAGTTCGCCTCATACTGATATTACCCGTCAGAGGGGATTGTAAGCGCGCAACACTGGAGATGCAGAACTACCATAATAAAATATCCAAGAGCCAAATATTTGTGGACGTAGCCCAGGAGGGGGTGAACCATGGTAATATCTGTGTAATGTGATGAAGGCATGTATCTCTTTGCTCTCTTTCAGTAATTCATTGTTATGCTTAATAAACGAGTTAATATATTGCTATGGATTACGATTATGTTGTTCATGAATTAAACTGTGAAATGAAAATGTGCACATATGAGGAATAAGTAGATTACATTCATAGTTCGCAGTGCATGGCTCTGGTTAACAAACCCCTATCTCATACTCAATCCTAGGTTGTAAACACATGAGTATTATAACCACACATTTAAAGTTATCTCAGGTGAGACGACGCGGTACATTATGTGTATTGTGTTTCCTTCTGGTTTACCAGGAGGGCTGATAGTTTTATAGGATTTGTTGGAAACCCAAAAGACATGAACCATGGGTCAATAACTCAGACAGTAAAAGAGAGTGGTTACAAACCAACAAATGGTTATGTTTCCATGTTAGAAGGAACAAGAGAGGACTGAGTAGATGAGATAGATTGCATGAGAAAAGAATGAGTGCAACAAGAATACCAAAGAGCCATTAGAAGGGAATGTTGAGACCATGGAACCCCACGAAAGCAGAGATCGAAGGTTGGTTGAGAACCAAAGAGATAGATTTTTCCCAGAACGACAATAAAAACCCTAGACTCACACCTCACAAATATCTGGATAAATACGTATTTATTGATTTACATGAAGTCTTTTTCTATGATTTTCTGCATCTACTACAGGAGTGGATACTAAGGTTGAAGGATAACCATGCGACGAACCAGGTTTGAAAGCTAGGGTGGACCTTAATACAGATTGAGTAGTTACAGCAGGTGAACAACAAATTCACCCGTGCAGTAGAATTTTTTCTTGACATTATTGTGGCAGGCTTCATCACCAAATTTGCAGTAGACACAATGAAGTCATATAGCGCAACAGAGCAAGAATTTCTGCATGGACCTCGAGGAAGGTACATTCAATCCTTCTATACTTCTATTAAGATTATGCTATATAAAAAAGGTGTAATGATAATGGAATCAGACAGCTAAACTTCCCTGCATGCATGGGGGAAGGGGGGAAGCACTGACAGAGAGAGGATAAATGGAAGGAGGACAAGATAAAGGAAATAAGGAGGAGGAACCCTTGGACCTGATCATGATGGATGATGACCAGCTCAAGTGGATCTTGGCGTCATCAGGAATGACACGTAGTAGATTACCCTACCAATATAAGGTGAATACCAAGAAGAGAGTTGTAGCTGTGAGGGAGGGCTTGGCTTCCGATGAGGAAGAGGTAGAAGATCTTCGGCCTGTGGAGAAGACTGAGGAAATCCTGTGCGCAACATATGAGAGGAAGATGAGAGGCCCAAGAACGGGAGGCGAAGGTAGCCATCCTATCCATATTAATGTCAGTGTGGAACCCATGAACCCATGTGTGACTAATACACCAAATAGAACACCACCGTTTAGACAACCGAAGTTCAAAGGAAGTCCGACAGCAAGAAGTACATCTACACTAGGAGCAACAACTGGAGGAACCAGTTCCGACAACACTAGTCAAGTATCTACACCATGCGGAGGAGGTAGTAGTTTAGTATTCAGAATTGCAGGACACGATCCCACTATCAGATTACCAGAATTTCAAGGAGAAGCAAAAAAATACCCTGAGAAGCATTTGTTCATTTGTGCAAAGATATGGGAGGAAAATCATATCACTGATGAAGATACCAAACTCGCGCAACTAACAATTACRCTAAGAGGACCGCACACTAGACTGGTACATGAGTCTAAACATGAATAGTGCCCCTGGGACGACAAGGACACTAGACGACATTAAKAAATTATTGATAAATGAGTTCCAAAAGCCAAGCTTAGAGGATCAGTACATGAACAAGATGGTTGAAATAAGACAGAAACCAGGAGAATCGGTATGGGAGATCGATCAGAGGTTCAAGCGACTAAAAGGAAAACTAAAATACCTTATGACCGAGATGCAACATCGACACATGTTTGTCAACTCACTACTCCCATGCTTAAAATATCCCTCACGACAACATAAATTTCAGACGCAGGCAGAGGCTTTGCAGGCAGCCTTGCAACTGGAAGAGAACCAATACCAGCAGACGGACCCAACTATTGAGGAATTGAAGGAGGATTTGAAGAATCTAACATTTCAACTGAACCAGAATAAGAACAAGGACAAACGATAAGTCGTTTGGTGCACCGCATGCAGGACAAAAAGACACCACAAGAACAAATGCCCAAAATTTGCGCAGTATATGGATACAAGTATGCCAAATCCACTACCACAAGGAGGGTTATGGTGCGAAATATGCAAGAAACCAGGTCATGACCCTTATCACTGCACAATGATGCAGAAATACCAGATAGTTCTGAAGAATTCATATTGCACCTTTTGTAAGTCAGTAGGCCACAATGAAAAATATTTCAGAACTATGGATCTGATGCAGGAAAGAACATCAGATGCATATAGGGTACATGCCAAAATAATGACTAGGCAAGCGGCGACACAGTTCAATCAAACCCCAGCTCCATACAACATTGTGCAGTAGCAGTATAATACTGCGCAACAACCATACAATAACCTACAGCTGCAGTATAACCCGACACAAACCCAATACAATACCACGCAGTATAATCAGGCACCACATTATAACGCGTTGAGAGGTGACCGAGTAGGCTACCGAGGAGGAGGATGAGATAGAGGAGGTAGAGGACCATTCACATGTCACAATTGTCAACAACCATGACATTATGCACGAGAATGTCCACTTCCACTAGCAACTTGTATGTATTTCCATGCATCATACCACGATATAGAGGAATGTTCGACACTACTAGTAAAGATCAAGGAAAAGAGGAACCATAACAATCAGAATGTCCAGTGGCTTTCAGCAAAAGCCAGGGATGATGGAAGAAACATCAATATAGTCACTCGTGGAGGAACGAAAACAGGAAGTGACGCAATTCGACATGAACGAGCACAGAACCAATGGATAAAGAAGAACATTGAACCAAGAAAGAAGTTCGATGCACCAAAATAAAAGGAGAATTTTAAGGAAGCCAGACAAGAATTTCAGAAGGAGGACACAACGTCGACTTCAACTGTGAAACCATTCAAGGCAGCCCCAGAATATGAGATGTCACCATCATTGGATCATACCAACGGAATGCAGCCCAAGGGACAAGTAAGTACAATCAAATGATTTTTGCAATCATGCGTAAAAGTATTAAGTGATCCTTCATCTGTGAAAATATTGCAAAACATACTCTAGAAATGTAGCAGTGAGACAAAAGATAAACTAGAACCCAAAATTGTCAATAACCTATACACCATAAGAAGAACAAGTAGGGAATTTATACTAAATGCTACCACTGGGGATTTCAATATGGGAGACATTAAACTAGACCTAGGATTTGAAGTGAATGTGCTACCCAAGAAGACCTGGCAATGCATGGGAGAGCCAACACTGGGATATTCAAATGTTCAATTAAAACTAGAAAACCAACATAGATTCCTACCAATAGGTAGACTGAAAGGAGTGGCAGTAGACCTCGATGGAGTGCGCACTAAAGAAGACTTTGAAGTCATTGAAATAGTGGACGACACAACACCTTACCTGACACTACTTGGTCTGGATTGGGCGTTTGGAAACCAGACCATAATCAATTTGAAAACCAGGAAGATGACATTTGAATCTAGAGAATACAGGGTCATAGCACCATTAGATCCATCAGAAGGGGAGAGGTTCGTAGAACCCACTTTCCTAGACTTGGAGGAGATTGACCAACTGTAAAGAAAAACTGCACACGATGAGGATTACATAAACCCAACTGCAGACAAAGTACTCAGTTGGCGATTACTTCATGCACAACAGACTCAAATACCGGGTTAGAAAACTGGTAGCAGAGACTACACGAAGTATCCATGTGAATATGTGCAATAATAGACCAAGCAGTAAGATGGGTAGGCACATAATTCAGAGAACCACCAAGTTTCCACAGGCTAAATGATTTGGAAAAATTCTTGACACATTAGGAAGACAAAGTATTAGAGAACCAACGAATGTCAACACTTGACTTAGCATTCATGGCCACACCTGCAAGATGGTGGAGTGCACATAAAGATACCATCACAGACTGGTATCAATGTAAGCGCTTACTGTGAATAAGGTTCGACACAAAACATGAATACAACAAACACCAACAATACCAAGGACAAGAGGCACCAACAAAACACTTGGCGAAGTACAAAATGATGTGGAAAATGATGCCACCAGAGGAATGGCCTCATCACTTCATACATATTTTAGAGAGAATACCAGCAAACTAGTACACAGACCAGGAATTGCGCAAAGAAACTACAACATGGAAGACATTACAACAAAACTTCACAATCACTTTCTCATTCAAGCATGAGAACCCCAACATAGATGCAACCCTCAAACAAATAAGAGGAGTAATATTCATCAAAGAACCAGAGATAGAATTTGTCATAGAGGAGAAACAATGAAACAAACAGACAGTCAAGGAACTACTGTCATGTTATCATGTACAGGAGAAAGCACCAGATGAATATGACCCACACGATATTCAGATCAAAGAAGTAGAAGGTGAAAGAGATGTGGAAGGACCACCCATAGAATCAGAATTCATTGTCGTGCCAATCAAGGTAAATAAAGTTAACATCGGGACAGCTAAGAAACCCAAATGGCCAACATTGGAGACTAATGGGATGGGAAAATAGTAGAAAGCATCACAAAATTGTTGCATGAATATAGCAACCTTTTTCCCACAACATTTACAGAGATGAAGGGTATAGTAGGAGAAATGGAAGAGATGAAGATACCACTCAAACCTGAAGTGAGACCTATAAGACAACGAACCTATAGAATAAACCCCATATATAAACAGAAAGTTAAAGATGATATTGATAGGATGTTTGAAGATAACATCATCAAACCAGTTGAAGAATCAGAATGGATAAGCCCGATGGTAGTACACGACAAGAAACAAGGAAGAGGGATTAGGATATGCGTTGACTTGATGAAGTTGAACGATGCATGCCTACACGACCCATTCCATACACTGTTCACAGATGAAGTGTTAGACAATGTGGGGGGACATGAAGCTTACTCATTCACTGATGGATTCTCAGGCTACCATGAGATTAAGATAGCACAGGAGGATAGACACGAGACCACATTTGCGACGGAATGGGGATCTTATCAGTACACAATCATGCCATTTGGACTGAAGAATGCACCCACAATATTCTCCAGAGTAGTCATCATAGCATTTAAGGAATTCATCCATCAGTTTCTCGAAGTATACTTGGATGACTAGACAATTTACAGTCTACTGAAAAACCATGTGGAAGTGCTACGACTAATGTTAGAGAGATGAAGATAGTGTCAGATATCACTGAATATCAAGAAATTCATATTTGGAACACTGTTTGGGATACTATTGGGCCACATAGTATGAAAACAAGGCTTGTTATTGGATCTAGCCAAGATCATCGTCATCGTTAACTTACCAGCACCAAAAACAGTCCAACAACTAAGAGAAACTTTAGGGCACACTGGATACTACAAGAAATTCATCAAAGGATATGCGCAGATCACAGCACCAATGGAAATTTTTTTAAGGAAGGATACCAAATACCAATGGAACGATGAGTGTCAACACAGGTTGGATACCCTGAAGGAAAAGATGGTTACTGCACCGATATTAGTGTTTCTAGATTGGGAAAAGACATTCCATGCGCATGTAGATGCATCAGTGATAACACTTGGAGCTATATTAGTGCAGCCAGGAGCAGGAGACTTGGATCATCCAATAGCATTTGCAAGAAGAAAACTATCAGACTCAGAACATAATTATAACACGATAGAAAGAGAAGGCATAGCTATGGTCTATGCACTGCAGAAGTTCATACATTACCTATTGGGGAAACACTTTAAGATGTTTACAGATCACTCAGCCCTGAAATACCTAGTCAACTAGCCAACGTTGGGGGGCAGAATCTATTGATGGTTACTGTTATTTCAAGAGTTTGATTTTGAAGTAATAGTTAAACTAGGGAAATTGAATGCAGGACCCGACCACCTGTCAAGGGTCACAAATGGAGAAGAACCTACGAATCTAGAAGACACCTTTCCGGATGCATAGTTATTCTCAGTACAGATTGTTGATGACTACTTCGCAGAGATCATCCAGTACTTAAGAACAAGTACTGCGCCACAAGAATATGCCACCGCGCAGAAGAATAACCTATTAGTCTGGGTAGCCGACTATCAATTGATCACAGGACATTTATACAATATGGGTGCAGACAACATCTTGAGAAGGTACATGATAGAGCACGATTGACTAGGAATTTTAGCAGAATCCCATGAGGGAATTGTAGGAGGACATTATGTAGGAAAAGCTACCGCGCAGAAGGTACTACGGGCAGGACTATGGTGGCCAACGATTCACAGGGACTCAAAAGAATACTGTCATAGATGTGATATCTGTCAAAGGGTAGGCAAACCCAATAGAAGGGACAAGATGACACTACGATCATAAGTCACATTACAGGCATTTGATAAATGGGCAATAGACTTTGTGAGACTCATTAACCCACTAGCCAAAAGGACAGGGGAAAGATACATCATCACCATGATGGAATACCTAACAAGATGGGCGGAAGCTGCACTAGTAAAATATTGTATCGCAGAGACAACTGCACACTTCTTGTTCGAAGAAGTAATCACCATATTTGGGTGCCCAAGAGTTTTGATGAGCGACCAAGGCACACACTTCGTAAACAACACCATCTGCGCACTGACTGAAGAGTTTGAAGTTCATCACCAGAAGAGCACACCATATCACCCACAGGAAAATGGCACAGTAGAAGACTTTAACAAAATTCTCGAGAATGCACTAACAAAGATCTATAACATCAACAAAGATGATTAGGACCTCAAAGTACCAGCAGTATTATGGGCATATAGGACTACATGCAAAAATTTGACAGGGCACACACCATTCAAACTAGTCTATGGCCAAGAAGTGGTAGTACCATTAGAATTTTTAGTACCCAGCTTACGCGTAGTAGCTATCACACAAATGACAGAATGGGGCACAGTACAGGAAAGACTGGATCAGTTAGTGACAATGGAGGAAGACCGAATCCTGGTAGGATTCCATCAACAAGTGCAGAAAGCCAGATACAAATCTTGGCACGACTGACACATCAAGAAGAAAACGTTTAAGGAAGGATATCTAGTATTTTTCTACGACAGCAAGTTGTTTCAGCATCTGGGGAAGCTCATAATGCATTAGTTAGGACCATACGAGGTAAAATTTGTCACAGACAAAGGAGTTGTACAGTTAAGAGATTCAGTAGGCACAGAACTCAGAGGAATAACCAATGGGATCCGACTGAAGCTATACAAGGACAGTCGATCACCCACTGCGCAATAAAAAAAAGAAAAAGAAAAAAAAAAAAGGAAACCAGACTAAAATACATGCATCACACCAGAAATAGAAAGGCCACATGACGTTCGAAACATAAATTCAGCAAAGGCAAGGACAATAGTTACATACCAAAGAAAAATGAGGGGTAAAGAGAAAATCGGCAAAAGCAGTATGACAGGACAACACTAAGAGAAATTAAAGCACGACAAGGACTAAGGGAACATCACATTAAACACGCCAACTGGAGATGGAAAAGAAAGCGTAATGGTAAGTACGAAACCACCACAGATGCATTGAACCCACAGTTATGGTCCAATAATCACATCATGGAGGAAGCGTCCTCGACAAGCTTCATGACAAGCCCATACAACACATGAGCACGAGAGAAACTGGTCTATTCGTGAAAGGACAATAGAGAGAGAGAAATACCAGCCAGAACAAACAAAGCGATACCACATAACTCGCCAAAGTCATTTGAACTCAACAAATTTTCAAAAGTCACCACTATGGCACCACCAAAGCTAGAAGAACCAGGCCAGATAGCCAGACCGACCAGGGTTCAAACTGGGTCATGAGGACCGTTAGAGGAAAACAAGCAGCAACAGCCAGAGATTGTCGATATCGACGAGATCCCATCCTCAGAAGCGATACCAATAAACCCTACACTGATACTGGAATAAATTCAGTAGCCACAAGTAGGGACCACGAAACAGGATACGCCAGCAACGTCGCAGGAGCCTGAGAACGAGGAAGCGAAAACCCAATGGGAAGTGAAACCAGAAAGCACTCAAGAAGTCGTGGAATTTAATGAAACGACACCAAATCTGGGAGCAGTAGTGCAACCAGATGAGTCACAAGCACCCAACCTAGGTCAACCAACAGACGAGACCACTGGAACTTCCTCGGCTTGGCCAGAATGGCTGATGGGGGAACAATCAGAATTTGATGGAACTTCTAACCAGCCACCACAACAAGAAGACAGAGTCCAGATACCAATCTCACCTCACAAGAAACCTGCAACATAAATTGTGCTACCACACATACCAGAGGGAGTACAGGTAGAACCGCAACTACTGGGTCAGGTTGGGAAGCTCAAGTATTTCGACCATGACGTATCAGACGAAACCAAGTTCCCAAAACTTTCACATAGGGTCTTTATGCAGACCATAACCATAATCAACTTGGAGAAACGATCATCCAGCCACACCAATGGGCAGTTGAGCTGGACAGAACAGGAATCTTAGGTGTGTTGAAGCTACCACATTTTGGCAGAGGCCAATACACAACAACATGTGTCAAGTAGTTGTTAGCAGTCACGCATGGAGGGGATATATGGTTGGATAAACCTGTCCCCATAACTGTTAATCTTATCGCATAGATAACATGACTACCCATTCAGGGTATGGATCCCGCGTTGATTATGGATGACAAATCTAAGGAGAAAGCGTTGGCAGAAGAGATGAAGAAGAAATATGGCACTGCCAAAGGAACAAGGGGCATCATAATCAAACGAATCAACAACGCAACTACACAACTGGGCCAAATATCTTATCTTTCAAATTTCTCATAAAATGTTGTAAAGAGGAAGTACCAGCAAGAGTCATTGCAGTTGCAGCTCAGTGTGCAGAAGGCACCTTAATGAGTTGGGCGCCATATCTATTGAATTTTTTTTAGGTGGACTACAAGGATGTGTAGGACCTAGGCACAAAATTCCATTACGCATGGTTGATCACCCTAATAGCCTTCATGGGATGGCAGGAACCAAAGTATGTATTTTTTTGCACTAGACCACAACCAGCAGGAGTGAGATACCTATTACTGAGATCTGGGCCACATGCTAGGCATAAGAGGGAGAATGGAATCATATTC
This sequence comes from Picea engelmannii, assembly GCA_009831015.1. Lineage (NCBI taxonomy): Eukaryota > Viridiplantae > Streptophyta > Pinopsida > Pinales > Pinaceae > Picea > Picea engelmannii. Next base: position 74,021 of record ML786005.1, on the reverse strand, counting down.
GAAGCATACCTACGGGACATATAGGAAGCCTTCAGCTGATCATGGAGAATAACACCAGAGGTTGTCACGTGATATGCGAACATCGCCAATTTTCGGGCCACAAGAAAGAAAATGTGGATACAACCAAGGCAGGATCTAGATAGACAATGGCTACTGATGCGCTACTGCATCATAGAAGGTGATATAGACATGGTCATCAGGGAATGGCCTGATGAATGGAGGATCCCAACCATTACCCAGGAAGTACTGGAAAGAACAATAGAAGGAGAGACAACGTAGGCAGAAACACAGCTTTCAGAAGTCCCAATGCCCAAGAAACCAAGGACGGGCCAAAACAAGCCGACTCGGGAAGACGAAGAGTCAAAGAAGATAGGGACCCAGAAGGGGAAAAAAGAGACTAGACAACCAACCAACAAACAGCCGAAACACGATAAGGTAGCAAGGGAGACTGCCCCAAACCCCATCACACAGGAACCAGGGGGAAATAAGAGACCAACCGCATAGGAAGGAGATGTGTGCAAGAAATCAAAGGCGCAACGAGAATCTCCAGACTATACGATCATGGACGATGACAGGGAAATGATCGCCAGAATGGTCCATGATTTCTTAGCGGAAGATTTTGATCATGCAACGCATCACAGGGATAAACTGCAAAAAGAGTAGGCTGAAATGGGATAGTTCCTCAAGAAATTCTAGGAAGCACAGACAAAAAGAAACAACAGAGGCACAGATCCACCGACAATACAAGCCAAAGAAAGAGAGGAGGTAGATAAATGAGACCCATTCCATCCCATGCCACATGCAAACGCAACAATTTACATCAAACCTACCATGTTGCGCATGGATGAAATCGTGGGGCAGACACCCTTGAAATACTTGGACCATATCCAATTGGTCTTGACATGGATGCCATCAAGGGTACTACACAAATTGCAAGTTAGTGTCGACCACGAGGTACAATATCATGCCCATAAAAACTTAGTCGAGCTACAACAAGCAACAAAGAAGCGAGAGGCACTAGAAAAATTCTGTGAGCAGGCCAAGCTTGAAACTCAGGAGGAAAAAGAACGCAAAAATGAGTTAGAACAAAGAGTGGGAGGAGTTTTTGAGAAACTCCCAAGCACCGTGCAAGGGAATGAACTCCCGGTAGTAGGAAAGATTGACCAGATTGCACAGGAAATTGATCAATATCAGAAGGAGATCAAGAATCCCCGCAAACAACTCACACCAACCACTCCACTAGTAGTGAAGGAGCAAAGGAAGCATGAAGCAACATCACAGCTACAGGAGATGGAACAACAGGTTAGCATAACAGCTGAATTGCTCGATAAAGCAGCGCAACTTTGGACAAGGTTGGAGGAGGATCCACAGGTCCAACGCTGGGACAAGGAAGAGGAAAGGATCAATGAAATGATCCAAGAACTCAAACAGAGGCAGATGACCATACCAATCCCATAATGAGTCAAAGGGACGCAGGAGATAATGGATATGTAGGCAAAACTTATCACTGCGCAAACACAAAAACAAGAGCGTCGGACTCAAATAGAACCACTACAGGAACAGGTAGCAGAAATACTCGCACAAGAAGAAGGGGATAAAACATAGATAGCACAGACCCAGACCGAATGTGCATAATTGTTGAGCGATGAAGTGGTAGTTCAGGTAGTAGACACCATCAAGGAAAAGACTGCGCGGGCACTGACAAAAGCAGCAAAGCTCAAGGAAAAGTTCCAGATGATCACCAAGGAGATCGAAGAAGCTCATAAGGATTAGGTGACTTAGGATGAGTGACATGTTAGTGTTGGGGGCCTGTTGGCACTAGGCCAAAGCAGAAAGAAGGAGGATCATGAGAAAGAAAGCGTGCAGAAACAAAAGTAACAGCTGGAAGGTAACACAACACGCGCACATACAAGAAAGCATGCACAAGGGAAATGGAAGTTGGAGGAAGAACAACACGCGTGCATGGGAGGAAGACCTAATTTTGGTAGGGTTAGGGTTTTGGTAATACATTGTAAATGAATGAAGAGCTTGATATATATAAATAGGAATACACATGTATCATGGAGAGGTTGATTCAATTTTTCATTAGTTCATCTTTCGTAATGATCTATCGTAGCTAGATACGAGTTGATGCATATGTAATATGGTCATGGACCAAGTTTGTAAGTTGTAGAGATAGAACATAGGAGAGGAGGAATATTTGAGGCTTATATCACAAGCTTTGGAGCCTGGTGCGATCTAGTTCGCCTCATACAGATCTTACCCATCAGATGGAATTGTAAGCACGTGACGCTGGAGATGTAGAACTACCATAATAAAAGAGCCAAGAGACAAATATTTGTGGACGTAGCCCAGGAGGGAGTGAACCAAGGTAATATCTGTGTAATGTGATGAATGAATGTATCTCTTTTCTCTCTTTCAACAGTTCATTGTTATGATTAATAAATGAGTTAATATATTGCTATGGATTACGATTATGTTGTTCGTGAATTAAACTGTGAAATGAAAACGTGCACTTGTGAGGAATAAGTAGATTACATTCATAGTTCGTAGCGCATGGCTTTGGTTAAAAAACCCCTATCTCATACTCAATCCTAGGCTTTAAACACCTGAGTATTACAGACACCCATTTAAAGTTATCTCAGGTGAGATGGTGTGGTACATTCTGTATACTGTGTTGCCTTCTGGTTTACCAAGAGGGCTGATAGTTTTAGAGGCTTTGTTGGAAACCCAAAAGACATGAACCCTGGGTCAATAACTCAGACAGTAAAAGAGAGCAGTTACAAACCAACAAGGCTTGTATGCACATATCCTTCCTCTGCTTGTCCTCCTAGAGAAACATAGCAATCTTGTTGGTGAGGTTCTTTGGGAGCAACTGAAAGCTGCTTTATGGACATTGTATCTTGAGCTTCAACATCTGTATTTTCTATGTGTCGTCTACTCTCTTCCTGAGTCACTTTCTTTCCTTTAACACTGTAATAAGTTCTTCCTCTAGTTCTTAGATGCAGATGGAAATTCATCACCAGGTGCCCATACTGATGGCACTGACGGCATCTAAACATAACATTTTCATAATCCAGAATTTGTGAATGAGTAAAGCTTCCCCAGCTTAAATCAATTTCCTCTCCTAGTCCTTATATAACATTTAAGTTGACTAGAATCCTTGCTAATTTCCTTTGTTTTGTTTCTTCAAAGGATAAGTCTGCTTCTAAGAACTCCCCCAAGAAATTTCCAATGGATTTGAAGTAGTCCAAAGTACAAAACTATAGCGGTAGTACTGGTAGACGGACCCACATTGGGATCTTGTCCAACTTTTCTCTCCTGGCATCAAAAAGGGGGTTCTGGGGATTTAAGAAAAGAGGGGAGTTGTTGACACTCCATTTTTTTCCCCGAACCCATTTTGCATGATCTGGTTGAAGAAAGTTGAAGGTGAACCAGTTCCTGTTTAATTCAATGATCTCTGGGATGTATCCAAGATGCTCTTTCCAAGTCGAATGTGCCCACTCAATGATGGTTTTGTGCGCAAAAGATCTGTCGCTAACCCTCTCGACTAGGGTCTGTTTTTCTAGCTGAATGACAAGGCTCATAGCTACCTCTTCCTCGAGCACAAGATTCCCCACTTTTCCTTTGGTTTTTAAACCTTTCCTCTTCTTTTTTTGCCCCGCACTGGTTTTTCCCCTTTGTTCCCAGAAACCTAATTTCGGACTAACTAAAGACCTTTGAGTTAATGGTGAGAATCCCCCTCTGTCCTAGACAAAACCCCTTTTCTCTTCAACATCAAGGAGGGCTAAGATAAAGCCCTTAGAGGAATTAATTTTGGTCGGGTCCTCCAGAAAACCCATGAGTTGAGTCTGTAAGCACGTCATGCTACCTCGTTCCTCGCTCATGTCTGGGCAGACCTTTGAACCGCAAGGTAAAATCCTGCACCCGTCATTTTCTGGACTGATAGGGGGCGAAGAGAGGATAAACCCTCCTTTCTCCTGAGATATCCAGTCCAAGGCTAGGTCATTCGGGGGGCTAAGAGAGGAAGGAATTCCTACTTCGGGGTCCAGATGAACAGAAGAAAAAAACTCTGGAAAAGTCCCGAAGAAACCATCATAAAAATAATTCCTTAGAGGTGACAGGGAGGGGGTCAACTTACCAGTGAGGGTAGGTAAATCTACATCAGGAGCCTAGTGCAGAGCCTGATTGAGAGAGGTTTCCTCCTTCTCATGGATCCCCAGACCTAATCCTTCTCCGCTAGGTTGTTGTCTTTTAGTGGCCACATGTTCTGGCATCTTCTCCATGGTGACTTCCCGATTCTCCACGTCTGCCACTCCAAGACAAAACCCGATGGAGGAAACTACCATGGAAACAACAACTCCAAACTGAGAAAAAAATGGGAATGAAACCACCAGAGAAACCGGGAATGAAACTGCCAGAGAACCTTCGTTCAAACCACCATGCTTAACATGACCGCTAGGTTAGGGGAGACTATTGCCCTTAAGGGTTAACCACAGTCGCAGACCGCATAAAAAAGATCAATCGCATAGTCCATCGCTCTTTTCATCTCCTCAAACATCCACTACCTTTATAAAATCATCTTTAATTTTTTTATATATAATTTTTTATTTTTATTTTTATTTCAATTCTTTTTTTTTCTTAGTTTTTTTTAATTTGTTTTTTCAAAAAAATAAAAAATAAATATCTAAGCAATGATTTTTGGAGTTGATTTTGAGTTGTTTATCAATGATGGTACTAGTTGTCGAGGGCATGGTTTCAATTAAATTATGATTTCAACTAAAATAAAACCAGTGTTACTAGTAGCATCATTTTTTGATTTGAGGCTAAATTTTAAAGTCTTTGTCCACAATGACATCAGTGGTTAACATGACGAGTCTAAATTTTAACCATCGTAAAAAATAATGTGGATACATTATGGATAAGAATATTTAAAATATAAAAAGACAATCTAAAAAGGGAGGGGTGTTATTGGTAGCGCAACTTTTCAAAACAAGGTAAAAAATGTGACCCCCCCCCCCCNTGTAGAGTTCTTGTTAAATTGGTAATTGTGTTAATCCCCCCTTTTTTCAATGGGGATATCTATAATGCCTTTTATTAGGAGGCATACTTCCATGTAGTAGTTCAATTTGATGTTCATGATCCCTAGATGGAGATAACCCTTTAGGAATTTCTTGGAAGACCCTATGGTGCTTTTCCAAGGTGCATTTTAATTCCTCTGGAATATTTTTATCTTCCTGCTTTATTTCCATAGAATAAAGTATAAAACTCTAATATTACTTCTTAAAATCCTAAAAAAATTACAGTTAGAAACTTCATTGAAAAAATTTATAGCAAAAATGCCAAAATGACTTGTTTAAGACTTTAAATTTCAAAACTAGTAAAAACCCTAATTTCCACAAGATATACCTCATAAATTATAATGAGTCAAAACATGAAAACAAATTCATGTGTAATTCACTATGTCTCCTAAGGATTCTGAAAATTCATCAAAAAAAAGTTATAGTGAAAATTCCAAGATGGCTCTTTTAAAACTGATTTTAGGATTAGTCACAAACCTTATCTTCCATAGACTATATCTTTGAAATTATAGCAAACTAGAACACAAAATTTTGACCACGTGTACTTTGATAAGTCTTTTTAGTGTCCACAAAAATTTACTATCTAAAACTACCTAGACAAAGAATTATAGCAAAATTTCCAAAATAACTCGTTTAAAGCTGATTTCAGGATTAGTCACAAACCCTATATTCCATAGGCTATATCTTCGAAAGAAGAATGAACGAAAAAATGAAATTTTTACCAACAATTTGTGCTATGTCTATTGAGTATCCTCAAAATTTCGCCATTTTAAATGTTCCAGAAAAAAGTTATAGAGAAAGTGCCAACATGTTTTCGTTGAAACAACAAAACCCTAAGATCATATTTTCTGATACCAAATGTTATGAACTAAACATCAAAAAATAGTCAACAAATAATCCACTTCAAGGGGAGAAACCTCCTTCTACAATATATGCAATGCATAAGACAACATGAGATGCTTATACAAATGATTATCCTTTATTATAAATAGGAGATAAAGTGAACATGATGTAACCTACCACTAATTCAACCAAATCAGAACTAATAAACTCATAATAAATGAGTGTTAGGGACTTAACATAAGGCTTCAGGGGCCTTAACACAATCTCAACAAAGGATCTCATTCTACTGCCTCCAACTTCAGGATGTTTATGAATACAATTCAAAATTCTTTCAAAGAGGAAGATAATTTCCACCAAATGATGGAAAAACATGGATCTGGGCAACTAGAACTCTCATCTCTCCAACATTGGACATGAAGAAGCCAACAACTACCATGTTTTTCATTGATTTTTATATTTTGTAAATCAATAAGAATTTTAGGTGTCTTTTTAAAGCTCTACACTTGTAAAAAAATTGGAACGTTATAGCTATGGACATCTATAATTTTCTATTTTTTGTATATTTTCATTAGTTAATATACTGGGAAAATCATGCCAACAATGTATATATCTATATCATGTTCGTTGTTTAGCTCTGCTACAAATTTTTAAAATATAATGTCATTTATTTTTAACTTCATTTTTTTATATATAAAATTAGTTTTTAAATGTTTTTGTAAAGCTTAGTTTAATTTTGTATTTTTTCGATTTCTCT
>ML786005.1:42218-59913 GCA_009831015.1 Picea engelmannii | reverse complement strand
TTTTTCCAAAAAAATAAGATTTTACTCTTTTTTATTTCAATTTAGAATTTTTTTATTAAAGAATTTTGATTTGCACTTTTCTTTTTAAACAATTTTTTTTCAAAAATTTGTTTTTTTCAAAAAAAAATTAAAAAATTTGTTTAGTGATGTTTTTTTTTTTTAATTTAATTATTTTCTCAATGTAAATTATTTTAAAAAATAAAATTAATCAATGAATCAACTATCAAGTAATAACACTTTTAGATTTGTCCTAGAGGTGTAGATCAGTTGGTGTAGAGTGCATTGTTAAGATACTCCTTGTCACAACGTTGGTTTGAACCTTGCAAAGTTGTGTGTATTGTGCGTGGGATTGCATGGGTACGCCTAGAGGTTATTGTGGTAGTAGTCGGAATCGACCCCATGTCAGATGATTATGAGCTCGCCTAGTTGTTGATTCCACCAAAAAAAAAATAGCACTTTTAGATTTAGGAGTCAATTTTCAGTGTGCCACGTTTCAATTAGGTCATAGTTTTAACTCTAGAAGAAAAAGTAATGCAACTGATAACATCGCTTTTCGATTCAAAGGTCAATTTCAGGGTTTTTCAGGGTTCAGTTCGCAATGTCAAGGACGTGATTTCAAAAAAGTTGCAAAATCAACCCCCAAATCAAAAGGTGGTGCTATCAGTAGCACTACTTTTTGGTTGATTTTGGTGTTTTTTACCAAAAAATATGATATTTTTTTGTTAGAGGTAGCACCGCTTTTTTATTTGAGGGTTGATTTTGGTGTTTTTTACAAAAAAAWATGATATTTTTGCGTTAAAGTTCTCGTTTTGTGGTCACAGTTCTCATTAAGTTGGTTGTCATGTTAAATATGTACATAAATTCTCTATAATTCAAGCTTACTCCATTTAGTAATATATATCTATATATATACTCTCTTTTTTCATAGAAATTAGAGAATTTTTTATTAAAATGGTTGGTAGAAACTTGGGATTTTTTTATTAAAATGGTTGGTCAAGACCACTGAGTTACAATATACAACAATTTAAAGACCCTGGGGCCTTTGAAGCCTTTGAATCTCGGTACTAGGTACTAGTTCAACAATTATAAAAATTATGTCTGACTCTTTGAGGAATATTCAAAAACTTATGCTACTTCTAATCTGGTAGGTATACTGCCAGTAAAAAATACTCTTAATACATAATGATAGACAAAACATTACAATTGCAATTTGAAAATAAATCAGCTATCAGGTTCTTGCTTGACGTCTTGAAATTATTTATGTACCCATTCTGCTTCAACTGGTTCATTGAGGTCATTCCTTGACGCATTTCCGTTGCGGGGTGGAAGGTTGCCTTTGATTTTGCTCGCACTGCTCGAGACGATAATGGAGGTCTTCAATTTGGCTTCGCTGAGTGAACACTTTGTCCTGGAGCTTCCCGATGAGATGCTCGAGACGATAATGGAGGTCTTCAATTTGGCTTCGCTGAGTGAACACTTTGTCCTGGAGCTTCCCGATGAGATGTCAATGCTGAGACAAGGTTTCTAACTCAAAGGAGACAATGGAGTTGATGTCCCCATACTTAATTTTTAGCCTCTGACATTTTGCGCACTCGAAATTGAGATCCTGGTGACCTTGCTCAACGTTTTTCTCCTTAGCGTCCATGGTTCTTCGAAAGGACCATAGTGAGCAATGCCTTAAATCTGGAAGAGAATTGATTTCAGAAACCGAGGAGAGGGAAGTGGTTCTCGCTGCGAGGATGAAAACTTGGATTGCGTTGAGACGAGGAAAAACATAGGGGTGGACTTGACGTCGGTCTAGGCTCGAAAACTCACCCAGAAAGAGATAAATTCCCAATTCATAAAGCTCGGGAAAAGAGTCAGGGAGGAGCCAAACAAAACTCCTAGCCAAAGAAGCACAGATCAAATACGAGAGGCATCGAGCTTTAATTAGCTTTCTGAGGTGCCATCTTCCATGATCCACCACGATTTCGACGCGGACCCTGTGATTATTCAAAAATGAGGGGAAAGGATAGAGGAGATGAACCAAGGATTTAGAGAGTACCTTATCTGGCTGGGAACCCTTGTGCCAAAGACTTTCGAAGGGTGGTGAAGAACAAGTAATGGTGCCTACTGAGCTTACCATCGTCATCCGACCCATTCCTTTTGAATCCTCCTTCACTGCCCATGAATCCACATCCCTGAGACGCACGAGCACACCGATGTGAGGAGTACTACCCCCCTTCCTCATGATGGAATGATTGTACTTCCCACAGGCTGCTCGATCTCTCGTTGACGTTAAAAGACCCTGCCCTCGTGCCCCAAAACTTGTGTTGAAGAACATACGACACAATTGTCTGCCACGCGTCTCCCCCCATACATCGTGGGCCCTGGGTTTTAGTGAGGCTTAAACTCATGGAAAAGGGGTTGAGCAATCACATCTGTTGACCCCCAAGTGACCCATACACACCCTTCCAACAGACATAGATATACCGTGTGTTCCAAACATGGTCCTTTTCGGACCATTATCCAATTTGCAGGTTCAAGATCTGAAATTATTTTCTTGAAACAAACATTCTACTCCATTTCAACAATAAGATCTTTGTTAACATCAATTTTGGAAGGGAGAAAAAGTGAGCTTGGTAGGATGAATATCTCTATTCTCTGAAGGTATTGTTACAGCCAAGTTAGCTTATGATGATATTTCTGCTGCTAATTCCTGGATTGTCGCAAAATGGTGGTATAATAAATTATGGAAATGGTACATCCCTGAGAAACTTAAATGCTTTTGTTGGTTATGCTTGGATGGGAAGATTCTAACGTGGGATAATATCCAGAAAAGGGGTTATCATGGGCCTAGTTTATGTTTTCTGTGTTTCAAAGAGGAAGAGTCGGTCTCCCATTTATTCATCAATTGTTCGTTTCTTCAGAGAGTTTGGAATTCTGGTATGTGATAGATTGTATTTATCTGGAGTTTGGAGAGGTGACTCTGTTGATCGCTGTCTTCAGGTATGGGTTAAAGATAGACCAAAGATTGCTGAATTACCAATTTTTATAATGTGGGGCACCTGGCTTACCAGAAACAACTATATCTTTGAGGGAATCAGACCTGACCCTGAAGTTACTAGTTTACAAACTCTTGCCTTTTTTCAGGAGTATCACAGAGATAAATTTGTGAATGTTGATTCTAGTTTTAAATTCTCCTCTCCAAACTTTCAGAGCAATATTCCGGTGGGCTGTTTTGATGGTGCAGCTTCAGGTGGCATTTGTGGAGCTGGATTTATCCTCAAATTTTCTAAGAAGCATTCATTTCACGCTTTCTTTGCAGGGGGCAGAGGATCTGATACTAAGGCAGAACTTCAAGCTATGTGGGGCTTACTTTGGTTGGCTCGTAGAAATCTATCAATCAATTACAAGTCCTTGGCGATTCTAGAGTCATCATCAAGTGGGCTGAAGGAAGTTTCAAGTTAAATATTTTGGAACTTGAGCATTGGAAAAGTCGGATTGGTCTTCTCAAGCAGCAGTTTGACTATATTTCTTTCTCCCATATTTATAGGCATCTTAATTCTGTTGTTGATTCATATTCGAAGAAGGCTGTCCACATTCCTCCGGGTGCTCTTTTTATAGATGAATGGATAAATGAAAGGATGTCCTCCATGGAATCATGTCCTTTATCCCTATCTTAATCCATGGAATCATGTCCTTTATCCCTATCTTAAGATGATCCTTTTGTCAGTTTTATGCTATGTGAACAGAATGTATGCTCTCTGTATTTTGACCCTTCAGGTTTTGGTACCTAGCTATGTATTTCAGAGCTTTAGGAGGGCTGATAGTCCTGTCTATGGAAAGATAGTTTAGTGACTATGGAAAGATAGGTCAATCCTTTCCTAGGAGGCTTTTGTTTGCTTCATACTTAATGACAGTTTGAAATTTTGTATGAGGACCTTGTAAAAACATGTACTGGACATATTATCTTTGATTAGAAATAATAGCAAGATAATGGTTTTTTCCTTGTGAAAAAAAAGAAGATATATATATATATATATATATATATATATATATATATATATATATATATATATCTTTTTCAAATAAAATGTTTCATAATTCAATTAAGATACAAAATGAAAGTGCTTGCCTTTTATACAAATGATAGGGTTGTGCAAAGGACGACTGTGAGTTAAGGTTACAAGGAAAAACTCGTAACCTATCGAAAATTGCCATGCAAGACATCCAAAATTAAGAGACAACAGTCTACAAAACCCAAGGCAGAAAGCAATAAACACAAGGAAAAAAGCCAACAGGCCAGAGCAAACAACTGATCAAGATGTTGCCAGAACCAAACCCAATTATGTAGACTATCTTTAAGAAAAGTAGAGAAGGTTAATTAAGAATCTTAAAAACTGGGAAAAAGAATACTCAACAAAATTTGGTTAGTGAAACCAGGGAGAGAGGAACATCTCTGTTAAGAGATTCTTCAGGCTAGAATCAGCAGTTGAAATCTATAGAGTGATTTATAAACTCTGAAATTGAAGCCTTGAATACGTAAGATAGTGAGAAATGCAGAAAATGGTCACAGGGGAAGTCGGATGAGAAATCTAACAAGAATAAAATCTTTCAAGCTTTTTGTCAAGGGAAAATGAGCCCATTCCTTATCTCTATTTTGAGGGTGAGAAACAATGCTGTGACCGTCAATCAAGATGAAACAACAGCTCTCTTGTCAGATCACTTTCAAGATCTTTAAACTTCACAGAAATATGTAGCAAGTGATCAAAGCAGCCTGCATTTTACTTCAAGCTATTATTCCATTGGGAGAAGAGATAAAAGGTAGGTTGAAACAAGAGCTAGAAAATGCAATGAAGAAAGTGGCAGCAGACAAAGCCCTTGGTCTGGATGGATTTCTGATGAATTTTTACAGATTGGTGTTATACAAGGACTTGCTTCTACTTTGAATTGTAATAAAGGAACTTCACAAGAAAGCAGAAGTATGTCATGCTACCAATGCAACTTATATAGCTCTTGTTCCTAAACGAAATGTTTCTGATAGAGTTAATAACTGGAGGTTGATTCCTGTTTGTAATATAAGCTACACAATAATAGCAAAAGTCTTGGCTAATGTGCTATGATCCTGTATGGAAGAGCTCACCTCGAGAGTCCAAACATCAGGCAGCCTTTGTTAAAGCTAGAAAAATTCAAGACAACATCATAGTAGTGGTAGAGGCTTTATTTTCTTCAAAGAAAAGCATGGATCCAGTCTAGATCCATCTTAACCCTGGATTTATCAAGCATCAAGAGGGATCAAATCCCTCAAGGTGCAAACTTTTTTAATGGTATAAAGAGTTAAGGTAAGATTTTATTATTATTGTTTTTTTCTTATGAAATCAACATGATTTTTATTTTTTATTTTTTGGCCAACATAAGCTTTACAGACGGATGGACGAACAGACGTTACAATCTCCCCCATACTTCGCTGTACGGATGGGTAGACAGATGTTACAATCTCCCCAATACTGGGCCATAGAATGCGCCTCTCAGCACAATAAGGTTTGAGACAGGATGGATTGTGAAGACAATAGTGCCACGGATCACATTCACTAGTGCCATAGAATGCGCCTCTCAGCACAATAAGGTTTGAGACAGGATGGATTGTGAAGACAATAGTGCCATGGATCACATTCACTAGTGTGCTCACCCGTAGGGACTGTAGAATCAATGAAAAAGAACAACCTTCTTATTTCTACTACTTATAGATCTGGTCAAAATTTGGCATAAAATGGACATAAAGACTAATGATCTCAACACTGATGTATCAGGCTTGGGGGACAACCAAGTATTCTGTGGGAATTCCTTGGTTACGAACATGTGACTGGCAGCTGACAATAGATTTAATTAAACTAATAAATTATTGTGTGAACAGAACATTCCACAGAAATAATGTACACAATCATTCAATTTAAATAGCTAAACAACGAGACAAAAACCTACCAAACATCCTACAAACAAAAGTGAACAGAAAATATGATAGAACATAGAGATACAATATTTGACATCCAAGTGAACATAAAATAGCTGAATAAACCCCCCAAAAAATTGGTTGTCAATACAAAATAAATTAATATTAAGAAAATCTCATTTAAATCAACATACGCAACAAAGCATTACAACGTTGGTAACCCTCCTAATTTTCCCAAACTAAAGATGATGAGTAGTGGATAAATAAGTTATATAATAAGTACCATGTATGCGATAGGAGAATACTGAAAATACTAGTCTGTAATGTATCCTCGGTCAAGATATAATCCAGGCTATCATGGTTCATCTAGCTCGCATTCTGAATCCTGATGTAAAAGATAGAACCATAAGAAGAAGCCTATTTACTTTAAATACTAAAGAAAAAATTTCACATACCCGAATTATCATATCACTAGATGTGTAGTGAATATGATATACCTCGAACCAAATGTACTTATCCTCTAAAGGGGAGGTGGAGGAGGGGCACTAAATAAGTTTAAAAGCCCACCATCCCTTAAAAGTACTAAACATGTTTCTATTATAGGTGTTATTACTATTTAGGTATCTTCTTAAAACTTATCCTTGCAGCATTTTGGTGACCAAGTGTAGTGGTGTTGTGTATTGGGTCACTACCTACATGGTACCGAGACTTAAAATTTTGTGATTCCTCTACTTTGAAGAACTGCCATACCACTAAAATTTTGTACACTACTTTGTAGTATTAGAAGAAATAAACTTGTCACTGGAAGAAAGTATTATATCATGTAAATGGCAACTCTAGAATATAATAATATCATCCCCAGGATTGATTCTTCCAATAGTTGCAAAACTATACACGAGATCTGTGGTCACTGACATCCAAAACTATCAATAAAATGTAGCCCCTTGCTAATAATACAAGGGTGAAAAAATGCCTAAGCTGATTGTAATATAAGCTTGTGCTTGGAGCTTCTTTTATTTAGCATACAATGCTCAATGGCCGTCAACTGTTGAAATGACACTAACTGATGGCATCACATCCCTCGCAACCATGTCTTGTACAATATTCTTGAAAATTAACTCGTCTTTCAAAGGAGGGATCACCACAGACTTGGATGCTTTTGATACTCGATAAGTAGTCCAAGGCAGGAAATTAATAGCTGAATGTGATTTCCATTTTCTCACATTGGTAACAAATAATTTGTTCTTCAATCTCTTCCACACCATTCGCCATGAAATTTCATACTGGAATATCCCAAGACACCTTCATCTCCCTAGACAGTCTATTCAACTTTGTATAGAATTTTTGCATTTGTCTACTTCAGGTGTCTCCCACAAGAAAAGCATGCACTTCTTTATTGACCTCAATCCAACTGCATCCAGGTATCTTTATTAGTTCTCTGTCTTTCATCATTTTTCTTACCTTTTCAAAGTCACCCCACCTCCCAGTAGCTGCATAGATGTTTGAGAGAAGCACATACGGGGTAGCATTCTTAGGGTCCAACTCAAAAATGCGTTCTGCAACATGTTCTCCTAGATCTACATTGTTATGCAATCTACAAGCACCAAGCAAAGAATTCCATACAGACACGTCAGGTTTTATTGGCATTTTGTTGATGAATTCTTCAGCTTCATCAAGATGTCCAGCTCGGCCAAGAAGGTCAACCATACAGCTATAGTGATCCATTGTGGGTGTGATGTGATAATGTTCACTCATGCAATTGAAGTGTCGTTGGCCCTCATCCACTAAACCGGCATGGCAGCAAGCAGATAAAACACAAATTAAGGTAACCCGATTTGGGCTTATGCTAGAATGTTTCATTTGTTTGAACAGTTCAAGGGCCTCTTTGCCAAAGCCGTGCATGGCATATCCTGCAATCATTGCTGTCCAAGACACAACATCTTGTTGACGCCTTTTGTTAAATAACTCCCGAGCCTTCTCTAGACTCCCACATTTTGCATACATGTCTATAAGGGCACTCGCCACAAACACATCAGATTCATATCCCCTTTTAATTATTTCTTCATGGATTTCCATACCCTGTTCCAGAGCTCCCAAGTTAGCACATGCAGGGAGAATGCTAGCGAAGCTCTTTTCATCGGGTTTCACCCCCGTGAGTTGCATTTGTTTGAAAAGCTCCAGGGCATCCTCTGCAGACTCATTCTGCACATACCCTGCAATCATTGTTGTCCATGAAAATACATCCGGTTCAGACATTTTGTCAAACACATCACGAGCAGTCTCTATATTGCCACACTTTGCATACATGTCTATAAGGGCATTTGCAACCAAGACATTAATATGAAACCCCCTTCTTGTTATTTCTTTGTGGATTTCAGCACCTAGTTCCAAAGATGCCAAGTTGGCACAAGCCGGGAGAACACCTGCAAAGGTGAACTGATTGGGCTGTATACCTTTTTGTTGCATTTGGTGAAAGAGAGTCAATGCCTCAGCAGGAAATCCATGCTTTGCATAAGCTGCAATCATCACAGTCCATGACCACACATCTCTTTCGGGCATTTTGGCAAAGAGCTCCGAGGCATCAGCAATATGCCCTGCATGTGCATATCCCGTCATCAACGCTGTCCATGACACCACATCTGGTTGAGACATTTTGTCAAACACTTCGCGTGCCTTCTCTATATTCCCACATTTGGCATACATGTCTACAAGCGCATTTCCCACAAAGAGATCAGATTCATACCCGCTTCTTATTATCTCATCGTGGATCTCCATGCCCTCTTCCAGAGATGCCAAGCTCGAACATGCCGGAAGAACACTGGCAAAGGTGAACTGATTGGGTTGGACACCCGTACGTTGCATTTGATGAAAAATGCTCAGTGCCTCCTGGGGTAGCCCATTCTTCGCATAAGCTGAAATCATGAGAGTCCATGAACACACATCTCTCTCTGACATTTGGTCGAAAACTCTGCGAGCGTCCACCAGACTTCCGCACTTCGCATACATGTTGACAAGCGTATTCCCCAACACTCTTTCGAGAATAAATCCAAATCCTCTCTCATTGATGTGGGCGTGGATTAGTTTGCCGAGCGTTAAGGCCTTTTTCTTAATGCAGGCCTGCAAGAGAAACACATATGTGAAGGAGTCCACATCTTCATTTGCAATATGCAAAAGCGCATCCTTCAAATGCCCTTGTTTACAGAGTGCTCTCACATAATCAAGACAGACGCCATTGGCACGATCGGCAGTCGCATCTATTATATAGTGAATGTGGAACATCGAGTTAAGGAACAAGATCGTCGTCTTCCTTTTCACATTAACGTTTGTAGCATTTCCATGGCTGAAAGCAAGGCTAAACATCAGTAGCAACAACTCAGCGGGCCATGAAAGGTCGATAGGTTTTACTGAAGGTTTATCCTAACTGCAACCATAGCCCGGGCCTTAGAAAATGTATAATTTTGTCAGTTTTTCCCACAGCTTGGTATTTTAATGGGAAGAACGCTGAATATTCAACTTTTTTTCTATTTTTATCTCTTATCGCCCCCATAAGAATTATAATTATAATTATGGATTGATGAAATTGTTTTCTTAAATACATAAATAAATTCATCATCTTGGAATATCTCAATGTTAACATTTAATATTTGCAATTTCATCAATTTAAAATGATTCATATTGGATTTTAGGTCAAATATTTCAGTTTTTCTTCCTGTTATTTTGAGTACCAGAGAAATAGTCATTTCATAAAATGTTTAGACTATGACCTTTTATAGTCCACGATGGAGGCTCAAATGGTGTGCATGGGACTTCACCCTTGACATATGTGTTATAGTCCATGATCGAGGCTCAAGTGGTGTGCATGGGACTTCACCTTTGACATCTTGTACGCTTAACTCTTAACGATGGAGGCTCAAATGGTGTGCATGGGACTTCACCCTTGACATGTGTTATAGTCCATGATCGAGGCTCAAATGGTGTGCATGGGACTTCACCCTTGACATGTGTTATAGTCCATGATCGAGGCTCAAGTGGTGTGCATGGGACTTCACCTTTGACATCTTGTACGCTTAACTCTTAACGATGGAGGCTCAAATGGTGTGCATGGGACTTCACCCTTGACATATGTGTTATAGTCTATGATCGAGGCTCAAGTGGTGTGCATGGGACTTCACCTTTGACATCTTGTACGCTTAACTCTTAACGATGGAGGCTCAAATGGTGTGCATGGAACTTCACCCTTGACATATGTGTTATAGTCCATGATCGAGGCTCAAGTGGTGTGCATGGGACTTCACCTTTGACATCTTGTATGCTTAACTCTTAACGATGGAGGCTCAAATGGTGTGCATGGGACTTCACCCTTGACATATGTGTTATAGTCCATGATCGAGGCTCAAGTGGTGTGCATGGGACTTCACCTTTGACATCTTGGGTTCAATCACAAGACCAATGGAGAACAAACCCCACCGAATTGGGAAGAATAGACATCCCATATATGCAATTCATATATTTCACCTCTATCCTAGAGGTTTCTTAGACCTTAGCCTTATGAATTTTTAGCCTTAGGGTTGCTATGAAACATAAACAAAACAACAACGACATGGGACAATATTTCAATCCTTAAAAACCCCAAACTTTTATGGAATCCAAGATAAATGATACCAATTTTTTTAGTAAGTTTCAACCATCTAGGGAAATCTTATCATGCATAACCCAGATTTGAAAACCCTTATTTACAACAATAAATTCAAGAATGAAACAATCCTTATTTTATTAATACATTTTCTCTAATATTTGCCGCACCCCCACCCTGATATTAATACATTTTCTCTAATATTTGCCTCACTCCACCCTCATATATGAGGGTGGGGGTGAGGCAAATATAATTATAATGTTAAATACTTAACATAATCACTATTAACTTATGTCAAATCAACAAGACTTATTTGGTTGGAAATTACAAACCATGAAGAACATAGATTTATGAAAATCAAATCTGCAATTTATCACAAGTATTTGACAATTGAAAAATTCATTAATATACATAAGATAAAGTTCATGTACATGTTATAGCCTTCTCACAAGGCTAGTACAATCCATTAGCTCTCCAAAACTCTAGCTAGGGAAAGCCAAGAAGAACTCTAGCTTGTTGAAGACAATCTCACCTATGGATAAGCGAAATCTCTCACTAACCTTATCTCAATCAATGACAGACAGTAGGATAGACCGCTACAAGATTATTCCTTAGATCTAACAAATTTATTCCTTTTTATGATAAGAGATAGAAATGAATACCTTATGATTTGACGATTGTCCTTATGTATCCTGACTGATGCAACTCTAGAGATCCAGCTCCAAACCCCGATACTTGCTTCATGCATAGAAGGAGACAACGAATACCAATCTCAAACCCTCTTAAACATTAGGAAATCACAAATCTAGTTCAGATCTAATCCGATCTACTCAAGGAAAGACCAAATCTATCATCTACAACTGAATACAATGTATGGAAAGGGGAAAACCATGTAGATCTATAATAAAAATAGAGAAATAGTACATCAATAACTAAATGTTACCTTGAGTCATGACTAAAGTATTTTCTTGGCTCCAGGTTCCCGATGCTCCTCCTTGGCAACTTGAGCTTCCCTCTCTATTTCACCAGCGTAACCACTCTCAAACTCTAGCTCTCCCCCACCTCCTTGACTTGGTATATTCTTATAGGAATTTAGAAGAGATTGGAGATAGGCTTCGTGGCATGTGAATTAGGTGGATACAAGACATGGATAGGCTTGATGGCATGCAAACTAAGCAATTACAAGTCATAGATAGGCTTGATGGCATGTGAATTAAGCAATTACAAGGCATAAATAGGCTTGATGGCATGTGGACTAAGCAATTACAAGTCATGCACAAGTTCCATGCTAAATTGTGAGCTTTTGCCAACCTATTATGAACTTTTTCTCTATCATGAGCTTTTTGCTCAAGTTCCATGCTCAATTATGAGCTTTTTCCAACTCACTATGAACTTTTTTTTCAATTATGAAAAGATTCTTATTTCATAATTAAATTGTGACAAAATAATTATTTTCTTGTGAAATAATTATGAGAATTTTACTCAATTATGTAATTCTAGCTTCATACAGCCTGAGTGGGCCTAATGGTTAAGAACATGTGTTTCCTCTTAAGAGGTCACAAGTTCAAATCCAGAGGGGGGTAGGGTATGTATACCTCCGTAGACTTTACCAGTCAAATTGTTGGGCAGAGGGGGGTCCCTTGTCCCACAAACAAGGGGGTCTCATACACCAATTTGGTGTGGATTGCCCATGACCTTAAAAATAAATTATTATTAATATTATTAATATGCTTGCAAAACCTATGGTGGAAAGTACAAGTATAACATAGCTCAACCAAGTAGATCCAACAAACATGAATCTCTCAAGCAAATCCTCCAAGGCAAGACCTATATCCCTCCTATTTGTTTTTCTTCACCAAATACAACCTAGGGATTCATCTCAAATCCGTAATATCCAAATCTCCAGGGGATGAAACCCTAACCCTAGACTTCAAGATGCTCCAAGAAGATCAAGAAACCCTAGCATTTCCATGGCTGAAAGCAAGGCTAAGCATTAGTAGCAACAACTTAGCGGGCCATGAAAGGTCGATAGACTTTACTGAAGGTTTATCCTAATTGCAAACATAGCCCAGGCCTTAGAAAATGTATAATTTTGTCAGAGTTTTCCCCACAACTTGGTCTTTTAATGGGAAGAACGTTGAATATTCAACTTGACTTTTTCCTTATCTCTTATAGCCCCATAAAAATTATAATTATAATCAAAATTCTAGATTTTTCCTTATTTCTTACAGCCCCATAAAAATAAAAATTATAATTATAATTCTGGATTGATGAAATTGTTGTCTTAAATGGAGAAATAAATTCGTCCTCCTTGGAATTATAATTATAATTTTGGATTGATGAAATTGTTGTTTTAAATGGAGAAATAAATTCATCCTCCTTGGAATTAAATATTTCAGTTTCTCTTCCTCTTATTTTGAGTACCGGGGAAAGAGTCATTTCATAAAATGTTTAGACTATGACCTTTTATAGTCCACAATCGAGGCTCAAATGGTGTGCATGGGACTTCACCCTTGACATATGTGTTATAGTCCACGATTGAGGCTCAAATGGTGTGCATGGGACTTCACCCTTGACATATGTGTTATAGTCCACGATCGAGGCTCAAATGGTGTGCATGGGACTTCACATTTGACATCTTGTATGCTTAATCCTATCTTATTGTGGGTTCAATCACAAGACCAATGGAGAACAAACCCCACCAAACTAGGAAGAGTAAACATCCCATATATAATTTAATATGTTACTTCCAAGGTACTATCTAGAAATAGGTAGACATGACCCACATGACCAAAGGGAATTAAAACTAATGATATGGCACTATAGGGGATATACGTAGAGGAAAGGTCATAGTCTAGGGCCCCTAGTAGAAGAGCGAGGCATTATTGTCCTAGTTGAAATTCATGAACACAAAAGTTGCAAAGTTCAAGAAGTTTGAGGATACAAACTTTGGACTCTACGAAATAAGGCCACAAATAACCATAAAGGTTGGGGAGGATTATGGCTTTATAAGAAGAGCTTCAAGATGCAGGGGTTAAACAACGAAGAGCCATAACACCACCTAATATGAAACATTTATCCAATGCTCACAACATTGTTATATGTGATGGACTCAAGAGGTGGAAAAGACGAGAAAGGCCACATGTCACACACAATGGAAAGTGCATGGTTGATTACATAATGATCTCGAAAAGTGGGATAGATAAGCTAATAGCCCTTTTTCCGCAAGGTGATATCATCGTATCATGATTCACTCTTTGTAGAAATGAAGTGGAAAAAAGGGAGACCCAAGTGTCAATAAATCATTACAAAATAAACACAAAATGGGGTGGAAGCTACTAGTAAAAACACATAATTTTTCAGCATAATGATTGAGGAATCAACTCCTAGTGGGAGTTCAAGAGAAAATAGAAAGACATGAGTGGCCAATGCAAGGGGATGATGGAGGCAATCCAAACAATGTTAGAAAAGTGAAAACCTAGGGAGCTATGGAAAGGGAGGGTATCATTTAACAACTTCCCAATGAACTCGTGGTTCAACGAAGATTGCAATAAAACAAGGGATAAATATAGGAGTGGTAAGAGCAATGAGAACTTCATCCAATACAAGATGGAAATAGAAGGGCATTATTGTAAGGATGACACTACAAGAAATGGTGAAGATGACAAAGGAAAACCTAAAATCATTTTGGAAACAGTTGCAAACATGGAAGTGGGTTAAGAATAATCACATTACACCCTAGTAATGGCTGTCCCATGTGAGAAACCTTTACTAAATCTTGACAGTGAGACAACAACCACATAGAACTAGTGTATTCAAGAATGTTTACATCGAGCAAGCATACATATAGGTATCGAAAATATGGCCACGGGAAAAGCAAGGGACATTGAAGGGTTGTGAGCAGAATTCTTGAAGTGGGGGAGGGACTCCCTTGTGGAATTTCTACAAATTGAGATTTTTATGCAATTAAGATATTTCACCTCTATCCTAGAGGTTTCTTAGACCTTAGCCCTATGAATTTTTAGCCTTAGGGTTGCTATGAAACATAAACAAAACAACAACGATAGGGGACAATATTTCAATCCTTAAAAACCCCAAACTTTTATGGAATCCAAAATAAATGATACCAATTTTTTTAGTAAGTTTCAACCCTCTAGGGAAATCTTATCATGCATAACCCAGATTTAAAAACCCTTATTTGCAACAATAAATTCAATAATGAAACAATCCTTATTTTATTAATACATTTTCTCTAATATTTTCCCCAGCCCCACCCTCATAATATTTGCCCCACCCCCTTCCCGGATGGGGTGCCACCTGGACAGAGTTTGCGGACACATGGAACCAAGCGGCCATGGGAGTTATTAGCCCCGACCGCCAGCCCACAACCATTAACTACCACATGGCTCACACCATGAGGACAGTTATGGTAGTGTGCTTGGATAGCCAGGCCGGGTTAATGACCGCACGAGCAAGCCAGACCAGGCATACCAGGCCTAGGATGGTTGTCAACTCGACTCCAATGGCTAGGGGGGCTGTCAACTCATGGGGGTGTGGTAATAAATAGTCATTTTCCCTGGTGCATTCATCCATTTTCCCTCTTCCCTGGTTCATGCTCTTCGACTCTTTTGAGTGCTTATGCATGGTTGTCCTTTGTGTATTTTTCTTGGGAGCTCTCTCCTCTTACCCCTGCAATTGTGTTGGTTGTGATGCCCTCTTTCTACTCCACTTGCTCGCCCCCCACAAGATTCTTCTCTGCGAATTCACCAGTGCCTCCCTTCTCTCGGCCTTTTTGAGCTTTTCCAAGCACCATTTCACTACCTCCCTATCCACATCCCAAAGCCTCCACACTCTTCCTAGCATGCCCATACAAAGAGGGAAATATAAGAGGGGTGTGTGATACTACAACACCCTCTCCAGACGCAATCAACTCTCCCCCTCCCAATTGGATCTCATTTCTCATTTTACTAGCCCATGGCACCACAACCAAATGTCGTTGGAGGTGCCTCCATCCACCCCACATCTGCTCCATGGCTTCAGCCCGGTTAAGGAGGAAGCGTCATCTTTGTGCACACACATTCCTATGTCCACCCCTCATTTTCTCCATGGCGTCATTCGGGTTAAGGAGGAAGCACCACCTTCGTGCGCACACATTCCTTTGGCCACCAGTCTCTTGCCCCCCCCAAAACTCAATCTGCATGACCCCTATTACGGAGATGGCAACTGCATGGTGGAGGAGGAAATATTCCCGAGATGGCAAGTGGAGGAAAACACAGCGGCTGCCAACGAGGAAACCACAGTGGTTGTCGGCGAGGAAAAGGAGGAGGCGCAACCCCAACAATTTGCAAATCGCCTCACGAAGGAGCACCTCCAACTTATCTTTGAAATCCAGAAAAAACAAGATGATCAGATGCACTCTCAGCGCATCCTCGACCAAAGAATGGACATTTTGTTCGACGGACTAGCGGATGCTCCTGCATGGACTCGATGCCCAACATGCGACCAATGGTTCACCCCTATCTACAACATCCATGGACAACCAGGCTCGACAATGGAGTAAAGTCTCCAGGTTATTGTTCTTCGTTCATTCTAGTTGCATGCTTAATTTTCTGGTTTACTCCAGCAATAGACTAGATGGGCATACAATTTTCCCATACACTGTGCATGTAGTTTTGTTCATAGCTGGTCCTAGAGGCCACCCGAATATTGTTCATACATTTTTGTTCACACAGTTAGGATGCACAATTTTGTTAAGACAATTTTGCTTAAACAGTTCCAGTTTACATGATGATGTGTCAAACTTGGAGCATCTAAGAGCCACATGTTTTGGTTTCCTTTCTATGGTAGAACAAGTGTCTCACACTTGGCAATGTATAACTTACATATATTATTAATATAAAAATCCACTTTTATTTACAAAAAAAAATATTTTCCCCACCCCCACCCTCATATATGAGGGTGGGAAAAATATAATTGTAATGTTAAATACTTAACATAATCACTATTAACTTATGTCAAATCAACAAGACTTATATGGTTGGAAATTACAAATCATGATGAACATAGATTTATGAAAATCAAATCTGCAATTTATCACAAGTATTTGACAGCTGAAAAATTCATTAATATACATAAGATAAAGTTCATGCACGTGCTTGTAATGATCCCAAGCCATTATGCAAGGATCATCACTGTTTTGGTGTCTTTTTAAAACTTTTTCTGAGTGAGGTATTTCGTCAAACACTTTGCTGATCTACCTTTTAGATGTGTTTATATGTGTATATGCAACAAATAACAGAAAGAGATAACCATGGAACATACCTCAACCATATGCAATAAGATAGACAAGCCAAAACATCTCAATTCTTCTTTATTCATAAAATAGAGAAACCCGCTACAATGAAGATGCCGATTTGGAATGCTCAACAGATGGCCAAGAAGATAGACAATAGATAAGAGCTGCTACAAAATGCTCCCACTAATACAAAAGATGCCTCCAAAGGCTGAATGATAAATGAAGATCAATACAAGCAGATTTGAATGCCAAACTCTCCAGCTGAAGAATGCCACGCTCCAATAGAAGGCTGAAACCCTCAATAACTCGGCCCTGCTGCCAAAAGTGTCCAATCACCATAATAAATATGCCAACTGATAGATTGGGTGATGGTAAGAACAACCCAGGTGACCGAATCTCCAAGATCCCTCTCAATCTCTGTAGATCTGAAATCCCCCACTGAATGGTGCGCCCCACTAGATGACTGAAACCCTAGATAATTCGTCCCTGCTACCAAAAGTGTCCAATCACCCTAATAAATATGCCAACTGATAGATCGGGTGATGGTAAGAACAACCCAGGTGATTGAATCTCCAAGATCACTCTCAATCTCTATAGATCTGAAATCCCCCACTGAATGGTGCGCCCCACTAGATGACTGAAACCCTAGATAATTTGGCCCTGCTGAAGGAGGCCTCAAAATGCTCTGAAACTCTCCAGAAATATAGATCGGGACACTGCAAGTCACTAGGTAAAGTCTCAGGGTCATATTTGAAGTGTAACCCCTCCAAACGGACTAGATCTGGATCTCAAAAACGCCCTCCTTCTCTTCAATTCGCCCCACTGCTCAAGAAAT
>ML786005.1:25193-41630 GCA_009831015.1 Picea engelmannii | reverse complement strand
CATTACAATGCTATAGCCTTCTTACAAGGCTAGTACAATCCATTAGCTCTCCAAAATCCTAGCTAGTGAAAGCTAAGAAGAACTCTAGCTTGTTGAAGAGAATCTCACCTATGGATAAGCGAAATCTCTCACTAACCTTATCTCAATCAGTGATAGACAACGAGATAGACCACTACAAGATTATTCCTTAGATCTAAAAAAATTATTCCTTTTTATGATAAGAGATAGAAAGGAATACCTTATGATCTTACAGTTGTCCTTATGTATCCTGACTGATGCAGCTCTAGAGATCCAACTGCAGACCCTGCTACCTGCTTCATGCACACAAGGAGACAATGAATACCAATCTCAAACCCTCTTAAACATTATGAAATCACAAATCTAGTTCAGATCTAATTCGATCTACTCAAGGAAAGACCAAATCTATCATCTACAACTGAATACAATGTATGGAAAGGGGAAAGCCATGTAGATCTATATTAAAAATAGATAAATAGTACATCAATCACTAAATTTTACCTTGAGTCATGAATAAAGGATTTTCTTGGCTCCAGGTTCTCAATGCTGCTCCTTGGCAACTTAAGCTTCCTTCTCTATTTCACCAACGTAACCACTCTCAAACTCTAGCTCTCCCCCACCTCCTTGACTTGGCATATTCTTATAGGAATTTAGAAGAGATTGGAGATGGGCTTCGTGGCATGTGAATTAGGTGGATACAAGTCATGGATAGGCTTGATGGCATGTGAACTAAGCAATTACAAGTCATAGATAGGATTGATGGCATGTGAATTAAACAATTACAAGACATAGATAGGCTTGATGGCATGTGGACTAAGCAATTACAAGTCATGCACAAGTTCCATGCTAAATTATGAGCTTTTGCCAACCTATTATGAACTTTTTTTCTATCATGAGCTTTTTTCTCAAGTTCCATGCTCAATTATGAGCTTTTTCCAACTCACTATGAATTTTTTTTCAATTATGAGTTTTTTTCTCAATTATGAAAAGATTCTTATTTCATAATTAAATTGTGACAAAATAATTATTTTCTTGTGAAATAATTATGAGAATTTTACTCAATTATGTAATTCTAGCTTCATAACTTCTAATAAGATGCTTGTAAAACCTATGGTGGCAAGTATAAGTATAACATAGCTCAACCAAGGAGATCCAACAAACATGAATAACTCAAGTGAATCCTCTAAGGCAAGACCTCTATCCCTCCTGGTTTTTTTTCTTCACCAAATACAACCTAGGGATTCATCTCAAATCCGTAATATCCAAATCTCTAGGGGATGAAACCCTAACCCTAGACTTCAAGATGCTCCAAAAAGATCAAGAAACCCTAGCGACTCCAAGGAAAAGAGAGATCAAGCACAAATGAAGATATAAGAGAAAGAGGATGAATAGTGCAATCCTCTTAGTCACATCTCTACACAAGAGTGAATAAGAATGATGAGTGAGTGAAGGACTCTCTCCTTCCTCTATATATATGGGAGGTGAGGGAGACCAACAATACAATGTGGGTCGGTGGAGCAACAAGCTCGCTGTGGAGGTGGATCGCTTGTTGGAGTGTGGGTTGCTCGCTGATGAAGAGGACTGTTGAGCACTGCCTGTTGAACGTGGAGTAGGCGTGGAGTATCTGGTCTGCGCCTTTGAGCAGTGATCGTTGGGAATCGTTGCATGCATGCTATCATAATCGTTCCATTTTTGCATAAAGTTTGCATGCACTGGAAGTCTTATCCATTCTCACATTATCAGAATTGACTCGGCGCCTTGAAGCAAAAGGAGAACCGAATGCCCCAGGGTTAGCAGGGTCTGAACTCTACGGGACAGGCCCGAGCCTAGGGTTCGCGTCCATGGAGGGGCTGGGCACCCCACAGGCGTCCCCTACGCCTACTCCATCGATTTCGTCTGCTGAGGCTTTCAATAGGCTCCTGGCTGGACTCCCACATAAGAGAAACTCGGAAGCTGCGAAATTTGTGAAAAAACTGGATGATATCCCTGTAATCTCCCTCCCTCCAGAAACCCCGATCCAGGTTGCTCTGTCGCTGGCCAATCGGGCTCTCATTGGCCAGTTCACGGGGCTATGGCCGTCCCCAAAATCCATCGAAAGTTGGGTCAACAGAAACTGGGCGTCGTTGATCAAAGAAAGCGTCACTTCTTACTTTCTGGGGAGAGGATACTTCCTCTTCGAGTTCACTTCAAAGGACGACAAAGACCTGATCTTCCAAAATGGCCCCTACTTCATGGGCCCTCAGGGTCTGTACTTGAACAAATGGACCCCGGAATTCGATCCGGAAGTAGATGTGCCCAAATCCGTCCCGATGTGGGTCAGACTCCCAAATATCCCAGTACACTGTTGGAATGGGGACTCCCTGAGACACATTGGAAATGCTCTGGGAAAATTTATAGATCGAGCGAATAACAAGGATCAATATGACTGTGCCAGGATATGCGTAGAAGTAGATCTGGAGGTGGGTCTACCAGAGGCCATCACATTAAATGTCGGAAGCTGGATGCATCTACAGAAACTGGACTATGAGCAGCTACCCTTCAAATGCCGAAAATGCCATGTTTATGGCCACTTCGCCAGAGGATGCCCGACCAACAAAGAGGCTATGCAGGGAAAGGAGGATGGATGGAACCAAGTCAAGCGATCCAAATTCAATCTCAAGAATCAGAAGCCGGGAGGCCCTAATGGCAAGGGACCCAATCAGGCCATTGCCCAACAGATCCCTCTCAATCCTGGTCCAGGAAATAAGTTCAGCCCTCTAAGCTCACAACCAGAGAACACACAGGAGGTCGGGGTCCAAGAGGAGACAGAAGCTACCATGGAGACCGAGACCCAAAAATCAGCTCCTTCCAGTAAAGGTACGTCCTCAGCCACCCACAAAGGAACAAGTGCTGAGGATCCTCAAGGTAAGGCTATATAAGTCGATGGAGAAGAGCAGGAAATAGACGAATCAGAAGAGGAAGGAGAAATAAGTGAGTCCCAAACCTCGGTGAGGAGATCTCTAAGAGGCCGGAAAACTGACAGGGAAAAAAGGGAGCAGGAGACCTACAAAGAAAAACTTCAGGGCATCCAGCCAACGCTGGAAAAACTGCTAGCCCCAAAGACTAAGATACTGAAAAACCAGCCCCAAGGCTCCAAGGGAGCCCTCCAGAAACAAAAATAATGAAGGTCATCTCCTGGAATTGTAGAGGTATGGGGTCTAAAGTAAAGGAAGAGGCCATCAAAAGCTTAATCAAAACAGAAACCCCAGACATACTTCTCGTCTAGGAGACAAAGCTGGAAGACATAACCTTCCTTCAAGAAAGAAAGAAACTTTGGATGAAAAGTGAAGCAAGAGCCATCCCTGCCCGGGGGGCCTCAGGAGGGATCGACACTCTTTGGAATGATAACAAATTTACAGTTCTATTGGAGGTTCGGAACACTCATTGGCTGTTACTGAAAATGCAGAATTTGGACACTAAGGAAACCTTTTGTCTTTTCAATGTTTACTCTCCAGTCAATGTCGGGGGAAAAAAAGACCGTTGGGACTTTATACGGCGCCAAGCAGATCTGACAAAACTGGAAAATATAATTATTGCTGGAGACCTCAACCTTACTCTTCACCCATCTGAAAAAAGGGGAGGCAGCGTAGTTYGAGATCCGGTAAGGGAATGGGTGGAGGACATTATGCAGGACTGGGACCTGCTGGATACCAAACCCTCATCTAGTAAGTACTCTTGGTCTAATAAAAGAGTGGGTCCTGGACATATTGCTGCCAGGCTAGATAGATTTTTTATTCAAAGCTCCTTTTTGCTGCTAGGTTTAGAGCCTAGAATGCATATCCTTGCAAGTAGCGTTTCGGACCATAAGCCCATAAAGCTAGAACTTCTATCTCACCATGACCTGGGCCCCATACCCTTTAGATTTAGCCCACTATGGGTAAAGGAGCCAGACTTTACGCAAAATGTCAAGGATTGTTGGAATAAGCCTGTCAATGGTTCGTCTTTCTATATATGGGAGGAAAAACTTAGAAGGGTAAAAGGAGTTCTAAAAAGATGGGCCAAAACTCTGCCCAATCCGGCCACAGAAAGGAAATCCATTAAAGTTGCCCTTGTCTCCCATCAAGCTTGTATGGAGAATGCTTCCCTCACAAAGGAGTTAATAGATCAAGAAGCTCAACTGCAACAATGCTATCACAAAGCCTGCTTAGCCGAAGAAGAGTATTGGAGATTAAAATCTCGCAATCTCTGGCTCAAAGCAGGGGATATAAACACTGTTTTTTTCCATAAACAAGCCCAGGTAAGGAAATGTTTCAAAACCATTTCAGAGATTAAAGTGGATAGAGATACTCACAACGACTTTGATCACATAAAGAAAGCAACCTTCTCACACTTTCAAGACATGTATAGAGAGGACAAAGACCCAAACCAATATCCAGATCTGCTAGACATTATACCCACTGTTCTCTCTCAGCGTATGAAGGAGAATCTGGAGGCCAAAGTCACTAAAGATGAAGTCAAAAAGGCTCTGTTTGATATGGATCCTGATAAGGCCCCTGGGCCAGATGGATTCTCTGCCAAATTTTTTCAAGCCTGTTGGCAGATTGTTGAAAAGGACCTTCTCAAAATGGTACAGAAGTCTCAAAACACTCAGAAAATAGGTGGCAGCACAAACTCTACTTTTTTAGCCCTCTTACCCAAGGAAAAAGGTGCCAACAACTTCAACAGATTTCGTCCGATTTCCCTTTGCAACATTGGATATAAAATAATCACTAAATTAATTGCAAACAGGCTGAAGTGCATTCTTCCTAAAATAATTCCTGAAAATCAAGGAGGTTTCATTCAAGGTAGGCAGATCGTGGACAATTACATTCTTGTACAAGAGGCAATTCACTCAAGTCTTTGCCGAAAAGAGCAAGGTATGGTGGTTAAACTGGATTTAGCAAACGCTTTTGATCGAGTAAATCACAGTTTTCTTTTAAATGTTATGAGCAAATTTGGTTTTGGAGAAAATTTCATCAAATGGATCCGGGCATGTATCTTGGAGCCATGGATTGCTCCGCTTGTAAATGGAAGAGCCACTGATTTTTTCAAGGCTTCGAGAGGACTTAGGCAGGGGTGTCCTCTTTCCCCTCTGCTCTTTGTCATCCAAGCCTTTGTCCTCAGCTTCCTGTTAGACAAAAAAATGCAAGATCAAGACATAAACAGACTGTGTATTGCCAGAGGGGTCAAAAACATTAATCATGCCTTGTTTGCGGATGACACTCTGCTTTTGGGTGTTGCCTCTCTCTCCTCTGCCTTCAAATTCAAAGAGGTTCTGGATGAATTTAGTGAGGTCTCAGGCAGCGTCATCAACAAGAGCAAATGCCACATCTACAACTGGAATATTACGCCTATATTGCTTTCTGACATCTCTAGATGTTTGGGGTTTGTAGCCTCTTCTTCTTGGTCCTCCTTTAAATACTTGGGCCTCCTTGTAACATACAAGAGACTGGCAAGCAAAGACTGGCTCCCTTAGTTGGAAAAATTCAAGTCCAAGATTCAAGCCTGGGGTCACTCCTGGCTTAACTCTGCTGGCAAATCTATCTTAATCAAATCTGTGCTTACCAGCCTCCCTTTATTCCAATTCGCCAGACTTCTTGCTCCGGTGACCATTTTAAAAAAAATGGAAGAGTATATACAGAGGTTCTTTTGGAAGGGAGGAAAACAGAACGAAAACAAGATCCCCCTTGTCAGTTGGGAAACCATCTCCAAGCCGGTGTGCGAGGGTGGTCTAAACTTCGAAAACCTCGGTCAGCAGAATGTGGTAATGGCGGCAAAGATTATTTGGAAGATCATTGCGGCCAAGCCTGGCTGGGCCCAATTGGCTCTCTGGAAAAAATATTTCAGAGGACCCCGTTCCAGATGTTTAGAACAGGTGATTCAAATGCCCAACTCGACATTTCTCAATCTGTATGCCAAAGCTGCCCCTCTAATCACTACGCACTCCTACTGGATCCCAGGTAACGGAAAAAAAATCAACATATGGATAGACAAAATCATGAATAAGGCCCCAATAGAAGACAGAGCCTCCATTAGATTGATGCGTTGCTGGATGGACAGAAAGGGACTGTGATCGCTGTGGGATATTTCATGCTGGAACAACTATGATTGGGCAGGATGGAAGCCCATTGAAGTGCCATATCATTTGACCACCGAATGGACCACGCTGCTCAAGCTTCTACACGGTTTGGCGCCCACGCACATGAGGAAAAAAGACTGGAAAGGCTGGGGGCCGAATGCTAGAGGTTATGCCGTCTCTCTGGGATACGCTAAGCTGAACGAGAGGCCATACGCCCCCCCTGACCCAACTCCTTGGCAAGGGGTCTGGCATTTTCCTTCATGGCCCAAAATAGAATTTTTTGCCTGGCTATTCTGCCATGGCAAAATCCTAACTTATGATTATTTGCAGAAGAAAGGTTTCTACGGTCCCTCCATCTGCTCACTATGCAACGATAATGCCGAGACAACAGTCCATCTAATACTAGAATGCAGTTTCTCCAATCAGATCTGGTCTTTCTTTGTCCAAGATGTAGATCCAAATTTCGTGCTTCTTTGCTCCACTGCCGAACTCTTTTCGAAATGGGAAATCAGATATCTCGGTCCCCCCCCCAAAGAACCAGATAATCAAAGCGGCATGGGCAGTCCTCCCAAAGGTTATTTGTTGGCAGATATAGCTAGAACGCAACAGAAGAGTCTTCAAGAATGCAAAGAAGAACCCCAAGGCCTTAGAAATCAGGATTAAAGATCAATTAAAGGAATGCCTGACTGACATAAAGGACGAATCCAATCTCAGTCAACAAGACATTGCATGGGGATCAACTCTAGATATTAGATTCCCCCCAACAATCAGAAAATCCCCTACTATTAAAGAGTGGCAAATAAGAAAATCTGAAACCGACTTTCAAGATTGGCTCAAAACGCAAGCAAGACATTCCCTCTTTTTTGATGGAGCAACAAAGGGCAATCCGGGCAAAGCTGGTGCAGGAGGTATTGTTGTAAATCCTTTTGGGGATAAAATCCATTCCTATGCCTGGGGACTCGGTTATTCTTCCAGCATTCAAGTTGAGGCCTTGGCCCTCTTCCAAGGTCTCAAGATCCTCAAAGACTTAAACATAAAAGAAGCCAATGTTATAGGTGACTCCCAGATCATTATAAATGCAATGGTTTCCAACTCCCCAGCTTCGGATCTTAAACTATCAAGGCTGATAATTAGAATCAAAGGCTTGGGAAACTATTTTCAGAATTTGAGGTACTATCATGTGTTGAGAATTCATAATAAAGAGGTGGACTTCGAAGCCAACAAAGCTTCCCTCCTCTTTGCCGGGGTCAAGATGAAAGACGAAGAAGAATCATGGGAACCCATTCCTTAAGTTGTTTGCTTCCATGTTTTACTGTTTACTCTTAAACAAATTTGTCTGTATCTCCAAGTGGGGGAAAATCACTGAAATCAAGTATTTGCGCTCCTTATCAAGGAGGAAATCAGAAAGCTTCAGCTGCACCCTCATTCTTAGCAGCGAGATGCAACAGAGCAAAGAAATCATCAATGTAATCAGATTTTCGACATTCAAGCCAAGATGAATATAAACACCCCATAACCGTTTCTGTTAAAAAAAAACAATACAATGTGGGCCAATGCTCTTATAATAAACTTACAATAATCACATGAAAGCTCATACATGTGGAACACTACACTCTAAGAGCACACATGTCAAGCTCCAAGTTAATTTCATACACAATAAGGGCTCCAAGATAATGTAGCTACACAAGCTGTGACCACACCCTGATCCATTAGAAGCCCACACGCCTCCATCATTCCTCCTAAGCCATGTACTCCATTGGGTCCACTTGCCTTGCATGAACACTATTACAACTTAGGTGTCCCCAAGCCAAATCCAAGACTCCATACAAGAAACCAAGATACCCTGTGCTATCTAGGGCTTGATGCCCTCCTTTAAGATGCATAATTTTCCTCCTCCTAAGTAGGGCATTCTCCAAGCAAGCAAAAATCTCCATCTAGACATCATGAAGGATGCCACCCAAATTGTTAATTGAACTCCAACAACCTAGTGAAGAATGTCAAAAAAGCACCCAAATAAGGTCAAGCAACTACTGATTAATCCATCTCCAAAGTGCCAACCCATCACAAACCATCTCCCATGTGCAAATCCATAATGGACCATCTAAGGGATGGACATACACCATGTACCCCAAATCTCATGAAGCACCCCCAAACATGGTGTAAACAATTTTGGAGTAACTTGAAAGCTAACACTCCCTCTTTACAGGGAAGATGTTTACATCGAAACCTATGAACTCCCTCTACAATTGCAAAAAAAATTCCACGTGCAAATATATTCCTAAAATCAACTACTTTCTCCTATAAAGAAACTGACATCGAGGCTATTACAATATCTCAATTCTCCAAAGAGTACTAACCACTTATGAATTTTAAGGAACATAACCATACTAAGGTTGAGTGTAATAGTACTAATGGGGGGTATTAGTACTAAGGTTGAGTGTAACACAAAAGTGTTGTCGTTGTCACCTAGACAACTACTTCCCTCTTTTAAGGTTGGGGCAAACCGAACACAATGGAGGATTCCCTAGTAGCAATTAGGGTTCCTAGGGTAAGACAAGTCAATTATAAGGTCACATATGTTACTACCCAATTATAACCAACTTATAATGATAAGGGAGTTAAGGAGCAAGTTGGTTAATTAAGGTAAATTCCAGAATTGAGTTATGAGTTCATTTAGGTGATTTTGGGGGATTTATGAGATGATTATTAAGTGTATTAATTCCAAAAATATTTCCATATTTGAAATCTACTCTCTACTTTTATAAAAATTATCTAAAGATGCATGGAATTGGAGCATAAACAAGTAAATAACAACATTAAGCTTCAACCCTTAAAATAAATATGAAATTGTGGTTTTCTTAGGCTAAAATAACAAGTAAACTTGAAATTGAATGCAACTTACAAATTTGAAAATGAAAGAAAAATAACAGACACTAATGATAAATTGATTTTTTTCTATTTAATGAAGACATTTGGGGCAACAACATAGAATTTTCTAGGTAAATGCTTTCCAACTCAAACACGTGCAAAAATCTACCTATGTGTATAGGGTTTATGGCTGAAAATTTAAGGTAAGATACAAAATTTTAGATCTATTTTAAAACAAAAAGGAAAATTTGAATTTTGATTTTATTTGACTAGAGCATGAATAGACTAGTGCCTAGATTATTGATTGGGAATATGGGGTTAGCTAAGGCTCCTCTTGAAATGTTGTAGGTGGAACTAGAATGACAGTTAGGGTTGACCACTTCAAATCCTACCAAATTGTCCTAGTAGAATTACAAGTTTCAAAAATGATCAAGGGAAATATATTCCACTACAAATCCTACAACAGTATTGAGAAGGAACCTACTAAGAAAGGAGAAGAGGGTGCACCACTAACACTAGAGAAGCAACACCACACTTAACACATTTCAAAATAAATTATCATAAAGATTTAAAGAGAACCACTTACTCATCAAATCAATACACAAGACCATTGATATATTGAACATCCATCCATTTTCAAAGCATCCACATTGACAAAATCTCCAATAGAGAACCCTAATTAACCATACATAGCATGAACCAAAAAAAATAGGCAAAGAGCTTTCTCCACAAGCTTCTAGCAAAGTTCACAATGATAGGTGCTTCTCTTATATAGAAAATAGATCAAACAACCTTCTTAATAGAAAAATAATATCCTCCTAGATCTAGCCTAAAAAACATAAAGAACAATTATCTCCTCAACTAACTATGGAGATATGGTCAACAATACAATAATAAGAGGTGTATATGCCACCTATACAATGATATCCACAATGAGAGAGGAAATAGTCAAAAGGTACTCAATAGCCTCCTCAAAATACAACCTCAACAACCAAAGTAACCACTTCAACCACCAAGTCATCCTCCTCAAAAGAGTGAAATTGGCCACATGTGTGGTACGTGTGGGCTCTCCAAGGCGGGAGGCTCGATAAAGAATGCTCAAAAAGTGTGCTAGTATGTCCTTCAAGGTGTAACGACCTCCATAAAGTGTGCAAGCGACCCATCTCAAGGATCCAAGGCTGGCTTTGTCACAGATCCCTAGGTAGTCATAGATCCCAAGGCATGAGTCATGGATCCCAAAGAAGACATGGATCTTGATGTAGGTACATAAGTCCCGATGCATATACACAAATATTGAGACATGTACATAGATCCCAATGCAAGAGTGTTTTACTCAAATAAGCATATATTGCATCCATATATGTATCATTAAGTGATTGATCATAAATTTCATCTTTCAAATAGCTTAATGACTCATGTAACTTGTACCCCCTTTCTAAATTAACAAAGGCAAGGACAACATTAACCTTTATTACATGTGACACTCTTAAGATGAGAAGTACTTCCCGAAACACTAAGAAAGGGTATGTGTAATGATGGATGATATTATTAGGTGGGTAACTTCATGATTTGACTTACATAGCCATGTAAGGTTCGCTAAATATTGTCATGCACATGAGCACCTTTAAAGATGAGGGTGCAAGTTTTTGCATTGAGTTGCCATTTCCTCCTCATTGTTTCTTGATACCCTTTTTCTTGCCTTTTTCTTTATTTGATTTGTCCCTTTTTATTTAGATATGCATTTTTAAGCATGGTACTTGGGGCACTGGCCTCATAGCAAGGTGGCATATCTCAAGCTCTGTTATTTGAATTTTGAGCTTCTTTTTTGCATCAACCTCAAGCTTATAGCTCTTAAGATGCATCTTTTCTTGTGGGACTAAGAAGCATGAACCTTGCTATGACATACAAAAAAACAACCATGAGTGGGACAAAAAAATATATTGTGTATGGAATAATGGGGAGAAATGAAGAGTGTTAAGTATGATTTTGGATATGGACATGCTACACCTTCCTAGGCCTCTTGTAGTACAACTCAACCCAAGAGTGACAACACTTATCTATTGGAGAATATGGACCCACCCAAGTATAACCTAGTAGGAGACACATGTTTAGAGTGTTATGAGCCAATATCAAATTACACCAATGATCATCACTTTCACGAAAAATATAAAGAGTAATATGATCAAATGTGAGCAAAACATAATATATGGAAACACATGGTACAATCTCCATAAAAAATATGATCATGAGAGTTACCTAAGAAAAAGTAGGAAACATCTCTAGCCAAATGTCCATGGAAAACCATATATCTCATCTATGAAACTATTGATTGTGCTGAAAAACACAAGTGAAACAATCATCTAGTTATCCCTACATGTCAAAGGATAACATCTGGCTCCAACATGGGGACATGTGCTGAAGATAGAGTGCATGAGAACTTCAAAAATATTTGGAATTCCAAGACCTACACTCTACACCAATCATCGATTCCTATTAATTCTCACCACAAAACATTAGTAACAACAAGGTAGGGTGAGACGACCACCCTGGATTAGAAAATCAAAGGAAACGAGACAAAAATATTCTTGTTTTTTTATGGACAAGACAACATAAAATGAAACTATCTAATGATGCATGTTGTCAAACAATAATTCAAAACAAGAGATTAAAGCAAGATGCATGGAGAAAAGCAATGAACTAATCTATAGCAAGTTTATTCATCCTACTCTATGTTCTGCAAGAGCTTATTTCTCCTACACCTACTCTACTTGAAATAATAAAAGAAAATGATAGGTATAATCACGCAACCAATGAAGCCACCCTATAACCTCATCAACATCAAAAGTTCTACCCTTATGCTTGGCCATGAACCAAAACAAGGGAATTTCAAGTACAAAATGATCATGAGATGGTACAAACATTACATCATGACAAGATATAAAAATCAACTCATGGGGAGGGATAACATCACCAAAATCATGCCAAGATTGGCATGGGAATCCATAATATTTATCCATCCATCCTTGAATGGTGTTGCAATATGACAATGATAGTCCATCCTTTCTCCAAGCAAGGTCTTCATGATGAAACCCATGCATCTCATATTGTTGGTCCACATACTTCAAAAAAATGGCATCCTTGGCTTTCATGTACAATATCACTCCTCAAGGCTTGAGCTTCCTTCATAATAAATATCAAAAATACATCATGGCTACCCGATAAAGATGAATATGAAACATGAGATGTAAATTCAAATTTTGAGAAAAAACTATTATCCTAATTCAAAGTTTGTTGCCCCTTTTACTGCCCTCAATCCAAGACAAACATGGAACATGAGAATACCAATAAAATATGAAAAAATGAATGCATCCATGATATAGGGCTTGATTGCCTCTCATATGAGGCTGGAAACCCCTGTAATAAATATGAGACTAAACATGCTATTGTCTAGAAAATATTACAGCCTCAAAAATATTTTTTCTAGATTTATTTCTATGCATAAATAGGGAATGAGTTGAGGATATCCATGGCAGGAAAATTTTTGAGCTTCTTTGGCCATGAAAATCATCTTCGTGCATTACCAAATAATCTCCATTAGCGAGAAAATATGGTTTCCCATGCATGACGAAATAATTTTCAAATTCCTTCATTATGTTAGGCTCCTCACGAGACTAAATTTTTTAAATCTTGACCCTAGTACCATAATCATCTGTATCATAGATAGGATCACCATCAAAATGAAAGCACTTATATCCCATTTATGCCTTTCAATGTGGAAAATATCATTGATATTTTCAATCTCATGGCCATTGTGTTCTTCATCAAATGAGGGATTGACTAAACCCAAGGGTTTCTCTACAAACTTTTCCTTTTCAAAATCATCAAAAGATGCATCACAAAATTCAAAATTTTGGAAAGGAGTGAGACTCAACAAACACTTGTTTTCATGTGGAGGAGAAATGAAATCTTGGATGCTCTCACCATATAGGTCTTTAACAAATTCCTCTTCAATGGACTTATGTGGTGTCTCTTTCTCTTCTTCATCCACATGTTCTTCATGTGCTTAGTCTTCAATGGAGTCGTGAGATGCATCTTCAATGCTTTCAACAATCTCATCATCTTCATCTTGCTTATAGGTAGGATCCAAATTCTTGAGGAATGTTTTGAGTAAAACCTGGAAAATATGATATTTCCTCTTTGCCCAATGATTTGAACCAATCTTTTTCATCTCCCATCAAGGACCTTGAAAACATTCCCATTCTAACATCTTGATGCACAATATTCAAATCTGAAATACAATCTTCAAGCAATGAAACATGTTGTGTTGCTAGGTGAGTGTCATGAATGGGATCTCCATAAAATCGTAGAGTACATTGGAGTCCAATCTAGAGGGGACTGATTTGGATACCCATGAATATTCAAAATATCTAAAGGAACATATAGTACACAAAAAATCCACGGTGCCATATTTATTTACACAACTTGATATGCAATCTGAAAATACAAGGTGATACCCCACACCTCATACCTCATACTTTTATAGGGAGTTGCCAAGGTGAATCTTCAATGGCTTCACAATGATATTTGCTTCACCCTACAAGCACAAGGTCAAAAATATGCAAGGAACAAGAACTTCATCCCTCCAATTAAGGCACCAAGATGAGTAAACTAAATAAGGCTTTGATTCCTACTCATCAAAAGGATGAAGCATAGATTTGTGATAACCAAGGAAAGGAATTCATCCCTGTAAATGGTGCCAAAATGTTTTAATATAATATTTCACCCTAAGAGAAAAACTCTCACAAGGTACTAAGGTTGAGTGTAACACGGAAGTGTTCCACTGTCACCTAGACAACTACTTCCCTCTTTTTAGGTTGGGGAAAACCTAAAACATGGGAGGCTTCCCTAGTAGCAATTAGGGTTCCTAAGGCAAGACAAATCAAGTCTAGGGTCACCTATGTTACTACCCAATTATAACCAACTTAGAATGATAAGGGAATTAAGGATCAAGTTGATTAATTAAGGTAGATTCCAAAATTGAGTTATGAGTTTATTTAGGTGATTTTGGGGAGTTTATGAGATTATTATTACGTATATTAATTACCAAAATATTTCCAGATCTAAAATCTACTCTCCATTGTTATAAAACTTGTCTAAATATGCATGAAATTGGAACATAACCAAGTAAATAACAACATTAAGCTTCAACCCTTAAAATATATATGAAATTATGGTTTTCTTAGGCTAAAACAACACGTAAACTTGAAATATACAAATTTGAAAATGAAAGACACATAACAAGCACTAATGATAAATTGATTTTCTCAAATTAATGTAGAAATATGGTTTTATGGAAAAAAAAATAAACGTTAAACTACAAAATTTATGATCTACTTTAAGACAAAAACAAAAGTTGTAATTTTTATTTTATTTTGACTAGAACATGAATAGACTAGTGCCGAGCTTATTGATTGGGCATATGGGGTCAACTAAGGCTCCTCTTGAGATGTTGTAGGTGAAACTAGAATGATAGTTAGGGTTGACTACTTCAAACCCTACCAAATCATCCTAGTGGCCTTACAAATTTCAAGATGGCCAAGGAGAAGATTCTCCACTAAGAATCCTTTGATATTCCACTACAAGGAGAACACCTTCTAGCAAAAGTTTTTGCAGAGGTTTTTAGTGTTACAAAATTTGGAAAATTTTTCAAGAAAACCTCCACTACAACCTCCTCTATTGGTTGTGGAGGTTTTAGTGGATGTTCCATATAACTAAAAAAATTTGGGCGGGCAAAGGTTCCAACAGAGGCTTTTTTTTTTTTTCCGGTGCTTTTTATTGTCAAATCACACTAGTGCGCACACATAAATGAGAAGCACCGACACTAGTGCACACACATAAATGATAAGCACCGGTGCACACACATAAATGAGAAACACTAGTGCACACACATAAATAAAAATCACCGATGCACACACATAAATAAGAAACAACAATGCACACACATAAATGAGAAGCACTGGTGTGCACACATAAATGAAAAGCACCGATGATTTTTATTTTTATGCATGCACTAGTGTGTATTGTAATCATGGGCATTGAAATATTTTGAAACAATACAAATATAATCATACATTATGTCATTTAAAGCAGTGTTGCTTTCTCATAATTTTTAGCACCAGTGCATATAACTCATAAAAATGCACATTTTAGTGAGTTTAAAAGAATGCAGTGCATCGATATGTATACATTTTAATTAATCAATTTTTTTCTTCAAACTTTCAATTAATCATCTCAAAATGAAATATTTGTTATAATAACATTGATTTTTATATTTTTTTTTTATTGTTTTTTGATATAATGATTGCATTAATGCATTATCCAATGGATTACACCTCTATTTTTTGTAACAATGTAAACCATCCATATATTAATTAATCAACAACACAACATTTTACAACATTTGACAATGTAATAAAATAAGAAACCCATTTTATTATATATGAATAAGTGACCCATAATCATATACAATGGGACAACGTAAAGGTCCACAATAATCGAAATGCAACCGATATGTAATTATTACACTCATTGGTAACATGTCCTCATGCAATTAGGACAATATGTCGAGTACATTAAATAAAAGCTCTGATTTTCAAAAACAAATATTCCAAAACATACAACTTGAACAAAGTTACCAACTTAATGAGCACCGTGACCTCAAAATGAGAACTCTGGCCCAAAAAATCCATACTTTTGCAAACAAAACATGAAAATCAATCTCTAAATAAAAAAGTTGTGCTACTGATAGCACCATTTTTTCAAACGGGGTCAAAATTTGAACAATTTTCAAACATGGCCTTCAAAACTTATATAGTAGCTCAAAAAACCTTCAAATCAACACCTAAATAAAAAAATAATGTTACATAACTTTTTTTTCAAAACCTTAAATTTATAGATATTTTGAAATTGTTTTATTTTTTCAAACGAGGTCAAAATTTCAACAATTTTCAAACATGGCCTTCAAAATTCATACAATAACTCAGAAAAACCTTCAAATCAACACCTAAATAAAAAAATGATGTTACATATTTTTTTCTTTTCAAAACCTTAAATTTATAGATATTTTGAAATCATATTTTTAGCAGTCGATATCATTAAAACCAAAACCTCAAAATCAACCATCAAATTGAAAAGTATTGATACTGGTAGCACCCATTTTAATTTTGGGGTATTAAAATGACATTTTTTAAAAGTGGTAATCGAAATCATCGTTACTACAAACAAAATCATAAAATCAACCCTTAAATGCTTTTTAAATATTAGTTTATCACACCAAACATAACATAATACTTAATGCCGTGAAAACAATACATTTAAAAATATATACTCAAAACCCAAACTTGGAAAAAAAAAACATTAAAAAAAAGGTGGATAAAAAAAAAACTAAAAAAGAA
>ML786004.1:421736-434498 GCA_009831015.1 Picea engelmannii | reverse complement strand
ATATGGGCCGTACACCCTCACCAAGGCTGTAGGGGGGAATTCCTTTGAGCTCAGCATTCCACCATTCCTTGGTCTGCACCCAGTGTTCAATGTGGACCGCCTTCGGCCCTACTTTCCACCTCTACTAGACACATCTGACATGGAAGAACAACTCACACCAATAGAGTTAAATCTAGACTGCATGGAACAAGCCAGAACTGATTAGATCATGGATACACAGATCAAGCACACTCGAAAACAAAGGATACCGCTATATCGAGTTGTCAAAGCAGGCTAACTCCTTCACCAAGGCAAATGGCTCACCAGGGACCAAGTTCAGCAGAAGTTTCCTCATCTCATGGAGGAACTCAATGCAATGGGGACCATTGCTTCCTAAGGGGGGAGGAATGATCCAGGTGGATATTGGTGGCCACCCACATATTCCACTTGGACCCCCACCATTGCTTCTTTCAGTTTTTCAGTTTTCGCACAGTTTACTATTTTTAGCAGTTTTTTCGGGTCCTGAACTTCCGGGGCCATTTTGAGGCCCTAAATGATGTTTTTTTGGGAATGTTGTTGTCACAAAATAACATCTAATAATGTTATTTTKTCTCAATTGTTGTAGGCCTCGGATAGATCTTTCCAACGAGCTATCATACGCCTAAAATGGAGATCGTATGCAAAAGTTACGACCTTGGGAAGTTGATGCACCAACTTACCCAAACGGGGCCCACATGACTTATGGCGCTTCATCTCCCAGGGTTAGGTTTTTGGATGTCTAGGACTTTTGGCATTCCCGTTTATTGTAAAAGGGCCTTCAAAACCTCATTGTAATCATCTTCTCATGGATGCGAGTAGCGGCCACATCTCTTCTCAGAGATAAGCTACCAGCGCCCTAGCTAGTTTATTTCCATTCTGTCTGTAAGCATATTTCAGTCATTTGTTATTAATGAAATGAAGTCTTATTTCTGTTGCATCTCTGTGTTTATGTGTATTTTTGTGATTCATTGTGTTCCTACATAAATCCAGATCAAGTGGGTCCCACTGCATTTTCATACTTCTATAGCCATGAAATGGATTCTATTAGCTCCAACATGATCAATAACACTAGAAACCCCATATAAGTCACTCTTTTCACCTAGAAATACTCATTTAACCTCAAAACACAATTTTACCCAAGGTGGAACCCATAAGAAAAAACCACTTTTAATAATTTTGCAGGTCTTAATGTGTTTTGTTGGCTCTAGCATGACTAGTGACCTCAATAAACATGTCTAATCTAGTTCCTACATCCAAATATCTCATTTCAATGATTTGCAAATTTTGGCTTGAGGTGGGCCCCATGGGCAAAAAGCCCAATTTTGAGTAGTGATCCTTTTAGGTGACTACATATGCTCCTTTTATGGGATGGATCCTTCCTATGAGGTGCTAAGAACCAAACTCTAGGGTGAGTATATCAATGTCTTCATAGACAAACCACCGATCATACATTTGAATTAGAAAACATTAACAGTTACCACCCAAGTTTGTCAAAGTGATAACCCTATACTATAGCTTATAATGAAACAAATAATGCAAGATGGGATGGGTCCTAACCTTGGTCCACAGTGGAGAGGAATACATGCCCATGTTTTTACCCTTATATATAATTTAATATATTCTATTGGTGCACTCCAAAGGGCCTCTTCTCATCACACGTAAATAATGTGAGTAGTATGTAGTCGACCTGCACCCATGGTTTCCCATGTAAAGCCAACCCCTCTAATTTGTTTTGGACCTTTGAATTAGTTTAATTGAGGGGATCTGTCCACCATTCATGGGGATGGAATTTATTGACTCCCCCTTTTCTAACCCACCTAGTATTGTTTTGGGGATTATTTTGGATTACACATGGGCATTCCTTGAAAAAAAGGTTTGGCTGTAAACTTCATTTTACTATCATGGGAATTATAGTTGATTCTAGATCATGAAATATTAGGGATAGGTTAGTCTTAGGTAGACTTATACTTTCCCCACAAGATTTATCAAATAACATAGTAGATTGGGATAATTTTGCAGTACAAATTCATGGGCAAAGTGCCATTGTGAAAACTACAACTGCAATGTTCTCTTGCTATAATGTGTTTGACCCCTTAAATTTGAGAAAAACAATCTTCATGCCTAGACTTAAAGAAGCAGGTCTCAGTTCCATGTTTGAAGAAACACGACTTATTTTTTGAGCACACAAACATAGCCCATGTTCATAAATTTCCTACCACTTATGTGCTCTACATGGGGCTAAATGAACTATGTCATTTGTAGCCCTCGACCTTATCAACAATATCCTAAAACAATTTCTTGTTTGGTAGACTAGAGAGAGACCACTATCTAGTTGACAGTTGCATAGAAAATGGGCCAAAGAACCACTAAAAACAGATGAATCCTTATTTTTTGAGACTTAGAATTCTCTATTTGTTTCATATGAAGTATCAATGACATGCTATCAGAAGCAATGCATAGAAAACATAGAGGTATTTCCAACAACTAGTTGCATGATAGTTTTTGATACCTCATATGATATAATTTTTAAGAAGAATGGGAAACATGGCATCCTAGAGGGAAGTTTTTAATATTATGTTTATGTACTTCTATAGGTCAAAATTGAATTATGCTAGCACCATGACATTCATTGATCTTAGAAAACATATCAAAGCTAATCCTTTCCTTCATAGGTCATTCTACATATATGCACAATTTGTCCTAAAGTGGGTCCCACTGCATTTTCATACTTCTATAGCCTTGAAATGGATTCTATTAGCTCCAACATGATCAATAACACCAGAAACCCCATATAAGTCACTCTTTGCACCTAGAAATACTCATTTAACCTCAAAACACAATTTTACCCAAGGAGGACCCCATAAGAAAAAACCACTTTTAATACTTTTGCAGATCTTAATGGGTTTTGTTGGCTCTAGCATGACTAGTGACCTCAATAAACATGTCTAATATAGTTCCTAAATCCAAATATGTCATTTCAATGAATTGTAAATTTTGGCTTGAGGTGGGCCCCATGGGCAAAAAGCCCAATTTTGGGTAGTGATCATTTTAGGTGACTACATCTGCTCCTTTTATGGGATGAATCCTTCCTATGAGGTGCTAAGATCCAAAATTTAGGGTGAGTATATCAATGTCTTCATAGACAAACCACCGATCATACATTTGAATTAGAAAACATTAACAGTTACCACTCAAGTTTGTCAAAGTGATAACCCTATACTATAGCTTATAATGAAACAAATAATGCAAGATGGGATGGGTCATAGCCTTGGTCCACAGTGGAGAGGAATACATGCCCATATTTTTACCCTGATATATAATGTAATATATTCTATTGGTGCACTCCAAAGGGCCTCTTCTCATCACACATAAATAATGTAAGTAGTATGTAGCCAACCTACACCCATGGTTTCCCATGTAAAGCCAACCCCTCTAATTTGTTTTGGACCTTTGAATTAGTTTAATTGAGGGGATTCGTCCACCATTCATGGGGATGGAATTTATTGACTCCCCCTTTTCTAACCCACCTAATATTGTTTTGGGGATTATTTTGGATTACACATGGGCATTCCTTGAAAAAAAGGTTTGGCTATAAACTTCATTTTACTATCATGGGAATTATAGCTGATTCTAGATAATGAAATATTAGGGATAGGTTAGTCTTAGGTAGACTTATACTTTCCCCACAAGATTTATCAAATAACATAGTAGATTGGGATAATTTTGTAGTACAAATTCATGGGCAAAGTGCCATTGTGAAAACTAAAACTGCGATGTTCTCTTGCTATAATGTGTTCGGTCCCCTAAAAATTGAGAAAAACAATCTTCATGCCTAGACTTAAAGAAGCGGGTCTCAGTTCCATGTTTGAAGAAACAAAACTTATTTTCTTAGCACACAAACATAGCCCATGTTCATAAATTTCCTACCACTTGTGTGCTCTGCATGGGGATAAATGAACTATGTCATTTGTAGCCCTCAACCTTATCAACAATATCATAAAACAATTTCTTGTTTCGTAGACTAGAGAGAGACCACTATCTAGTTGACAGTTGCATAGAAAATGGGCCAAAGAACCACTAAAAACGCACAAATCCTTATTTTTTGAGACTTAGAATTCTCTATTTG
Source organism: Picea engelmannii (assembly GCA_009831015.1). Taxonomy (NCBI): domain Eukaryota; kingdom Viridiplantae; phylum Streptophyta; class Pinopsida; order Pinales; family Pinaceae; genus Picea; species Picea engelmannii. The sequence goes on along the minus strand of ML786004.1, from coordinate 430,354 downwards.
TTGCATATGAAGTATGAATGACATGATATCATAAGCAATGCATAGAAGACATAGAGGTATTTCCAACAACTAGTTGCATGATAGTTTTTGATACCTCATATGATATAATTTTTAAGAAGAATGGGAAACATGGCATCCTAGAGGGAAGTTTTTAATATTGTGTTTATGTACTTCTATAGGTCAAAATTGAATTATTCTAGCACCATGATGTTCATTGATCCTAGAAAACATATCAAAGCTAATCCTTTCCTTCATAGGTCATTCTACATATATGCACAATTTGTCCTAAAGTGGGTCCCACTACATTTTCATACTTATATTGCCTTGAAATGGATTCTATTAGCTCCAACATGATCAATAACACTAGAATCCCCATATAAGTCACTCTTTGCACCTAGAAATACTCATTTAACCTCAAAACACAATTTCATCCAAGGTGGACCCCATAAGAAAAAGCCACTTTTAATACTTTTGCAGGTCTTAATGGGTTTTGTTGGCTCTAGCATGACTATTGATCCCAATAAACATGTCTAATATAGTTTCTACATCCAAATATGTCATTTCAATGATTTGCGAATTTTGGCTTGAGGTAGGCCCCATGGGCAAAAAGCCCAATTTTGGGCAGTAATCCTTTTAGGTGACTACATCTGCTCCTTTTATGGGATGGATCCTTCCTATGAGGTGCTAAGAACCAAACTTTAGGGTGAGTATATCAATGTCTTAATCCATTGGGATATGAAGTAAAAAATTTGCTTCTTCTCAAACTTTGCATTTTAGGACAACACAAGCTTTTGCTAGAAATAATGTCAGAAACAAAATTAGATGTGATAAAGGATGGAAGAAAAATGTAGAGAGTTGACTAAGGAAAATGGAAAACCTAACCTAACAAGCAAGTGGGCCCACTAAGTGACATGGCACTGCTAATGGAACCGTGTATGCAATTTGATAAAGCTATGAGACCCATGCATGAAGAGGTCTGATGGGATGGTGGATGACATTAGATTTCGACATGCAAAAGGGTAGGGAAATACATCCTCAATGGCCATAAAATGTATCCAAAAGGGGAAATAACTACTTGAATCATAAATAAAATTAGAACAACATTGGGAAACCTTGAAAGCATAATGGAAATGAGTGAGTACATAAAAAAACAATGAGTGAATTACCCATCTCCAATATTTGCTTCGCTATTACGTTTTGTAGAATGTTTCCTTCATCCACATTTTTATTGGGTATTCATGAATAATAACTTCTTCAATGCATTCAATCTTGGAAGTATGTGTGAAAACAAATCAAATTTTCTCTTGAATACCTAATTTTCACTTTTCATTCATTGTCAAGGTATACAATTAGCTCTACCATATCTATCACCTTCATGATCATGGTTGTTAGGAAAGACAAAAAATTCATTTTCTTGGAAATATGAGACCATCATATCTTACCAAACTTCAATTGCATAATAACACTCTTTTTCATCTTTGTCATTGTTGTTTGGAAAATAAAAATGCTCACAGTGAAGGTCTCTTTTTCTTTGAGGATCATTCCCAATAAAATGCACAACAAGATATTCATCATCACGTGAAAGGATATCTATCAATTTCTTATCCTTTTCAATGGATGGCTGATTTTACTCTTTGTCCATGTCAAAAAAATGATTTAATGGAGGTTAAAATAATTTGAACTTACATAACTTTTAATCATATGAGGCATGGATTCACCAAATGGTTCATTACTCTCAACTTTTTCATGTTGGAATCCATTAGCTTCTCAATATTCATCCTTTAAGTAAAAAACAACATCTAATGAAGGTTGGAAAATACACTTCACTTTGATTCCAAAGAGAAAAAGGCCCATCAAATAAAAAAACCTATGTGCTAGAAATTTTTGTCTTCCTGCGTTGCATTCTCTAAATTAACATTAAAATCTAATGAACATTAATCAACAACAATATCTCTTAAGACAACAAGAGGTTCAATAAATAAATCATGAGTTTGTAACCCATGTGCCATCATCTTTGCTTTCATCATCTTTCTACCAATTGCTTGCACAAGTATAGGAGGGCAAACCATCACCAACAATTTTGACATTTCCTTCCTCATGTTTCTCTAGAAAATCATGAGAAACCATCTCATTTCCAAACTCGACCAATACATGCTTGTTACTAACAGGGGTCCCAAAAGCTAATTTCATGTGTTACTTCTCATTCATATATTTCAAAACAATATCAATGGCAGCCTATAATTTATAAACAATGAAACCCCCATGACCACTATTCATTCTCACAAAAGTCTAATCAATCATATGTACATGGCATGATGGCCCAAGAAGAATAGTGTCAATGAGAAGCTAGTTGTTGAAGATATGTGTGATAATTTGAGCTCAATGTAGCACTATGACATGGATATGTAGTTTCTAGATGAGATACTTTTTTTCTCAAGAACCACTACTTCCTCACCACAATTAGAAGATAATTAGTATCAATGGAAAAAGGGATTTATTCCATAATGGAGTCGCTAATAACTTTATAGAATGTTGGAAATTATTCAATAATAAAAGATGTTGGGTATCATCAGTCACTAGGTTAAAACCCAACAAGAAAATGAACAATGAATTTACCCATAGATTTATCATTATATGCACAAGGAAAACTCTCTCCTCGGCAATGATGGCAGTTAATATGTTTGCCCCCAAGTTGTTCCCCTTTCTCACACAAGGCTCAATGTAAGGGAATAATGTGTAGGAGCACCTTCCTACAACACCCTAGGCCTTTGAGCCCATCCTTGAGCTAGAGGAGGGGTACCCACAAATTATCCTAAAGTTATTATTCTTTCCTACCATACAAGAACAACTTAGTCTATGAATCTCTAACTGGATTTATTGCAAGGGTAGGATGGTGCATGGTGTTCCTCTACAATATATTTAAGACAAAATAGAAATGTTTTGAGTTACATTTTCGGGGTGACCAAGAACTTAAAATCGAAACAACAAGGAGGTTCAATAAGTTGCATCCATAAGAGTGATCTTTTGAACCAAGGGTACCATGATATTGTTATTCTTGACAAATAACTCAAATAAAATGAATAAATATGAACTTAGGAGGAGGCTAAACTACTCTCATAAAACATATTAATTAGATAGAAAACAAAATAGGAAAGGCAAGCATAGATCCATTGGTTTATTCAACACTATGTGAGACAGAACAAGAGGAAATGTTTGTTTTTTATTTTGTTTTTAAATACCAACAGGTCTTCAGTCTTCTGACATCCCTACCATCGTTGATATAGCGTGAACATCAAAGATATAGACCCCTCGTCAGTATTCCAACATTCCTCTTTTGACTTCATGTGAAACGTCCCTCCTGTCACTGATATAGCATCAACTTCGGAGATACATGGCACCTCGTCAGTCGTGCAACATCCACTATGGGTTCGTGATGTCGCATGTCCGACACGGTGGACGTCTATTTTGCGACGGTGTAAATGTGAGAGATATAGGCCTATAATCTGTATTACGACATCCCATGTGGTGTCGCAAGTGAAACGTTCTGGCATCGATATAGGCCTATCTTCGGTCTTATGACGTCCCCTATGGCATCGCAAGTGAGACATTCTAGTGTTGTGGTTGTGATTTCCATAGTGGGCTTGGATAGTGAAAGTAGTGATCACACGTGTCCTCTAGAACCGTCACACAAGCGATGACATCTCTATCATCGGTATAATGACATCAAATGAAACGGTGTTTAAGGGGGTCTAATGTTTGTTGTTCTCCCAACAATATAAAGTGGAAATTTCTACAAACACGCCGTCACAAAATGACCCTATTGTACTAGTGAGGGATAAGAGCCTTTGATTTTCCACCACTTCCCCTTCATATTGCATCAGAAATTCCTCTAGGTCATTTACCCCATGAAAGTTGGGAGGTTCTCTTATCTATCTACCGACCCATCTTACTGCGTGGTCTATTCTTGCGCACCTTCTTGTGAAAACTTCATGTAGTCTTTGTTGCCAATTATCCAAACATGTATCTGAGTCGGAAGCACATGATGTGATACTTCTCCAACTGAGTACCCCATCTGCAGTTGGGTTAACATAATATTCCTCTCGCGCAGTGGTTATGTACAATTGGTTTATTTCCTCTAGATCTAAGCAAGTGGGTTCTACAAACCTTTCTCCTTCTGAAGGGTCTAATGGCGCAATGACTCTATATTCACCTGATTCAAACGTCATTTTCCTTGTCTTCAAATTGATTATGGACTAGTTATCAAATTCCCAATCCATTCCAAGCAATGATGGATATGGTGTTGTGCATCTACTATCTCTATTACTTCAAAATCTTCCATAGTGTGCACTCCATCCAAATCTATTGTCGCACCTTTAAGTCTTCCAATTGGTAGCACTCTATGTTGGTTTGCTAATTTCAGGTAGATAGGTGAATAGCCTAGTATGGGTTCTCCCATACACTACCATGTCTTCTTAGGTAAAACACTTACTTCAGACCCTAAGTCCAATATAATATCACACATATTGAAATATCCAATGTTGGCATTCAGTCTAAATTATCTGCTTCTCCTTCTTCTTGTATGGAGATGATTGATTGTTTTATGTTCTAATTTCCCTTCTACCTCTGTGTTACATCTTTCTAGTATATTTTGTAAGATATTAACAGATTATGGATCCTTTAATAACTTAACACAGGATTGCGGAATTTTTTTTATGTTACTTACTTTCTCTAAAGATTGTTCTTCATTGGTGTGATCCATTGAGGAAGGAATTTTGTACATTGGTATGTTATGAGTATGTTACATAGCTGATGTAGAGGCATCGTTTTTCTTAAGAAACTTATGTCTTGCCTCCTTGAATGTTTCCTTTTCTTTTCGTGCATCAAACTACTTTTGTGGTTTAGTATTCTTCTTCACCCATTGGTGTTGCGCTAGATCTTGTCTTACTACGTCAGTTCTTATCTTAGCTCCTCCTCATGTGACTATGTTTATGTTTCTTCCATCATCCCTAGCTTCTGCAGAAATATGTTGGACATTCTAGTTGTTATGTTTCCTCTTTTCTTGGATCTTTCCCAATATTGTTGGACAATCTTTTGTATCATGGTCTACTGCACGACGGTACATACATGTCGCAAGTGGAAGTGGACACTCCCTTGCATAGTGTCTTGGTTGTTGGAAGTTGTGGCACAATATTGGACCTCTGCCTCTTCCAAATCCTCCTCTACCTCATCCCCCACCTCTGTATCCACCTAGATCTCCTCGTGGTGCATTGTACTGAGGTACTTGGTTGCACTACGCAGGGTTATACTGTGGGTGCGCATTGTTGTATTGTGGTTGTGCATTATTATATTGTTGTTGTGCATTGTTGTATGGAGGTGGTGCCTGGTTAAAATGAGGTGTATATTTTCCTGTCATCATTTCTTCTTGCACCCTATAAGTATTTGAAGTTCTTTCTCTCATCAACTCCATTGTCCTACAATCTTTATCATCATGCCCTACTGACTTGAAAAAATTGCAGTATGAACTTTTAGGTATTGTATTATACTTTTGCATCATTGGACAATGATATGGATCATTCCCATGTATTTTACATATCTCACACCATGGTCCTCCTATTGGCAAAGGGTTTGGTACTCATGTTTCCATGTACTATGCAAAAGTTGGACATTTGTTCTTATGGTGTCCTTCTATCCTGCATGTGGTACACCAAACAACTTCTCTTTTCTGTTTTCCCTTATTCCAGTTAAGTTGAATTGTTAGATTCTTCAAATCCTCCTTCAGCTCCTCTATTGTTGGATCTATATGTTGATACCAGTTTTCTTCCAATTGTAACGCTGCCTGCAGAGCCTCTGCCTAAGTTTGGAACTTTCGTTGTCCCAATGGGTATTTCAAATGTGATAACAATGAGTTCACAAATAAGTGCCTATGTTGCATGTCAATCAACACATATTTCTACTTACCTTTGAGATGTTTAAACCTTTGATCAATCTTCCAAACATACTCACCTAGTTTTTGTCTGATTTTGATCATTTCATTCATGTATTGATATTTTGAGCTAGGCTTCTGAAATTCATTTATCAATAGTTTCTTCACATCTACAATAGTCCTTGTTATTCTTGGTGGACTATTTACATCTAATATCATGTACCAATCCAGTGTGTGGTCTCTTAGCATGATAGCTAACTGTGCAAGTTTTGTATCCTCATCTGTGATCTGATTTGCTTTTCAGATCTTCTTGCAGATGAATAAGTGCTTTTCAAGGTCATCTGATGCATCTCCCCGAAGTTATGGTAACCTAATCGTGGGATCATTTCCTGCCATTTTGAATTGTGTTGAAATACTACCTCCACGCGGTGTAGATATTCGACTGTTACTTCCATAACTAGCTCCTCCAATTGTTGTTCCTTGTTTAGATGTGTTTCCTATTGTCTTTCTTCCACTAAAATTCGGTTGTCTAAATGGAAGTGTTCTTTCTGATGTACTAGTCGCACATGGGGTTATAGGTTCCACACTGACATTGATCTAGATTGGATTTATGCCTTTTGTTCCTTCTCTTGGACCTCCTTTTTTCCTTTCATATGTTGCGCACGGGATTTCCTCAATCTGCTCCACAAACTAGAGATCCTCTACCTCTTCCTCATCGCTTTCCAAGCCCTCTCTATCATCTATGGATCTCTTCTTGCTATTCATATTATATTGGTAGGGTACTCCATTGCGCATCTTTCCAATTGTTTCCATTATCTTCTTTATCTGATCTTCCTCCATCACAATTGGGTCCATGGCCTCCTTCTTCTTTCCCTTATCCATTTCTTCCTCCATTTCTCCACCTCTTGTCATTGCTTCCCCCCTTCCTCCATGCACGCATGGAAGTTTAGTTGTCTCATTCCATAGTCATCACATTGTTGTTATATAATAAAATATTGATTGAAGTATACAACGATCTAATATACCTACCTCTAGGTCCTTTTAGAAAATCTTTCTCTAGTGCATCGTAAGACTTCACGGTATCTACTGCAAATTCGGTGATAAACCTTGCAACAATACTATCTAACCAGAAATATATTGCGCGTGTAAATTTGTTGTTAACTTGTTTTAATTGCACGATATCCACAGGATTCCACTCTAGTTATCTAATTCAATTTGTTGGGTAGTTGTATTTTAACCTTAATATCCACTCCTACAACAAACCTAGGAAATCACAAAAAAATACTTCATGCAAGTCGCTAAACATGTATTTTCCAGATATTTGCATGGTATTATATTAGGGTTTATGGTATCCTTCTGTGAAAAATCAAGTTCCTTTGTTTTCAACCATCTTTTCGATCTCCGCCTTCGTTAGATTCCATGGCTTGGACATTCCTTTTTATACCTTCATTCTTTATATGCTTCTTCTATGGATCTCGTCCACTCAATCCCATGAAGTTCTAGCCAGCAACATAACCATTTGTTGGTTACTTCTCTCACTTCTACTTCTTGGTATGACCCAGGTTCAACTCTGAATAGGTTTCCAACAAAACCCTCTAAAATTGTCGGCCCTCTTGGTAAACCAAAAGGCAACACAACACACATAATGCATTGCGCAGTCTCACCTGAGATAGTTCTTTGGGTGACTACAATGCTCAAGTGCTTGAAGTCTAGGAATGAGTGGGGATCTGGGATTGTATTTTATCTTCTTCGAGCCTTAATATGATTATTCATTCTACTATTCCTAGGATTCATTCATCTTTTAAGCCCATGCATGCATTCCAGTATATCTAACTTAACCATTCATTCATCAGATAACCATTAACAGAAAGTGAACATGCAAGAAACATCACAGATAACACATGTTTTACCTTGGTTCACCCCCTCTCAGGCTACATCCATAAAGATTTGGCTTCTCTGCTCTTTTATTTAGGTTTCTGCAAAATATGGCGTTGCGCGCACAACATCTTCAATTATACAATCATGAAAAGGTTAAATAACCTTTGTGAGGTGAACTAGATCACACCAGGCTCCTCATCCTATGATTTAACCCTCAAAGTCTAGCTACTTGACTCTTCTACAACTCAACAACTTTTACGCTTCTCACTACAACACAAAACATAACTCGAACCCCGACCTAGACCTCATAGGTTCTTATTTATACTATTTTATAGGCTTATAGCTATTACAATATCTACCAAAAACCTAACCCTAACCCTAACATGGTTAGGTTTTCATACCTACGCACCTTGCATGTTGCTTCTCTTGCTTGCTTCTTTTCCTTGCATGTGTTTCTTTTCCTGCCAATTGTTCTTCTCCAAAATTAGGCCTTTCCCTCCAAAATTGGGTCTTTCCTGTAAATAGGCATGAGCCCAACATCTACCCTCAACTTATTTTGTGCCTCCTTGCCAGTTGTTCCTATCTCCTCATGCTAGTTGTTCCTTTTTCTTTTGCGTTGATCTTTTGGATGCTTTGAAGGCTGCTTCTTTTACATCTGGATTTTCCTGTTTAGTTCTCATCTCATATGTTGTGAAGATTCCATGCAATTCATCCATGCTTATTGAGTTTAGATCCGATCTTTCTTCTAGTGTTGATATCTTAGGGTTGAATCTCATAGGAAGAGATCTTAGTACCTTTTGAACAATTACAGATTCTT
>ML786004.1:398416-411024 GCA_009831015.1 Picea engelmannii | reverse complement strand
AAGAGACTAGCATTTTCATCAAACTTTTCTTTAGTCTCACATGCCTAGTTTTGGATTAGTCAACAACCCTAACTTGAAGTAATCATAACTTTGAACCTGTAATGTATAAAGATATGAAACTAATACACAATGTTCTTCAGTATTTTTTATGCAAATCCTCCAAGTGGAACTACTTGGAACCTCTCATAAAAGGAGTTATAGGAAAAATGGCATACCTTGTTGAATTCTGGCTTATTCTAGAGAGCGACCTTGTAGAGCATGCCTCGTACAAAATATTTAATGAAATGATCTGAAACTATTACATGGTATACTACAGACTCTACCCTAACCATAACATTTTGTCTCACTTAATTTGGATCTGTTATGAAGAAGTTATGACATTTTTACCCGAAACACCTGTTTTTGACTAGTTTCAGGACTAGCCACAAACCCTATTTTCCACGGAGTGTAACTCCAAAAATTCAATGACCCACAAGCTGATTTTTTTACCATAGATACTTGGGTATGTTTTCTCAATGTCATAGGAATTTCACAGTCTGAATCATTATAGAAAAAAAGTTATAGTAAAAATGGTGAGATGACCTATAAATAACATACCTTAGAAAGCACCATCAAAAGAATTTATCCTTCCTTGCATTTCGGCTTTCGTTTCTTCACCTTTTCTCAGAATTTAGGCTTATATGTCCTTGGTTACTTCAGACACATATAGATCTTCAATATTCTCAAGTGTTCCTGTTACCCATGATTTTGGTCATCATGATGATGTATTGATGATGGTGTACTCAGGCTCTTCATAAGAACTTTCTCCTGAGAAAAGTTACTTTCATCTCTTCCCAGAAAACTCATTTTTGAAGAAGGTTCGCAGGCTGCTAGTATATTTGGGTGCGAGAATGCCTGATTCTCACAGGCTTCCTTAAGCCAGGGTGCGAACTTCTCGCGCTGTGTTGAACCGCTAGGGTGCGAACTCTTCCTAAAGCATGGACAAAGATGAATTCTCGATGTTTCTAGAAGGGAATCTTCTAGAAGGATGGGTTGGCATTCGAATGGTTATCCTAGTACTATATTCCCTGATATTTTGGGATCATTCTTATCCAAGTAACTATCTCATTCTCTCTTATATATTGAGGGAATTCTCATGGAAAATGTTAAGCAAGATTCATTGGAGAATTGGTGAAAGAATTATGTGAAGGACTTAGCATTGACCAGCAGCTTGGAGACTCTAGCAAGTCTATCAAGAAGATTTGATCTTCTTCATGCAAGGATTGAGCAAGTGTGTGTGTCATAGCCAAGATCCATCGAAAGGAAGTTTGCGACATCAAGGCTCAGGTTGTAATCTTTACTTTCAATTAATATGATACAGTGGCATGACCCTTTCCCATAAAGCTATTTCCACTTTATTGTGTAATTCCTTGATCATACACATAGGTTGACTGTTGAATATATTTTTCTATCTTCACTTTGGTTGGTTTGTGTTTTCTTGGTCTTGACTTCACGAGAGCACCGGAGCGAAGTGGGAGCAATAGAGACCCTAGGAAGCGATAATAAGTTATGTTATTCGTTCTTGCCTCCTAGTTAATTAAATGGTCAAAACTTAGGGAAAGAGTCATGTTCTGTCCTGTTTTGTTCTAGATCTAGGTGGATCTAGGGAGATCAGTTAGTGTCCGCACCTACCGATTTATCCGATAACAAAATTGGTGACTCGGCGTCATACTGTAGGAGTATCAGCATCCATGAGTCGACTTCTCCGTAGAGTTGCCCGGGCAGTCGTGTGTTACCATGAACGTCATCCATGACGTCACTTTGTAGAAGCTACGAGCTTCAAATTTTGACATTTTGGTCTTTGGACAAACTTTTTGTAAAAAACTCTTTTGATCGTTATATATACAGACGGCTTCTACCAGTTTATCATGTGTTGTGTGAACATTGATGTGATTGATTTATAAATGATTCAAATGTTTGTCTAATACATAATTAGCCAATGCATTTGTTAATGTATTTAAACATCTAGAAATATGTTGATATTCAATGTAATCAAAATAATGTTCCAAGAGGCGAATTTGCAAATACACCCGTAACAAAGTAGGACTTCGAATAGTATAAACATTACTTAACTGTAGTACTACTAGCTGTGAATCAATTCGCACAACCAAATGATGAATTCCAAGCGAGATAGCATCAACCAATAATTCAATAACGCTGCTATACTCTGCAATGTTGTTGGTCGCATGGCCGAGACACACACCTCGTAAGGAGATAAGTTTGTTTGTAGGGGCATAAATTGCCCACGCAGTGGAAGCAAGGTTCTGAGTACTACGGCTAGCGCCATCAGTGAAGCCAATATAGGGTAGCAAAGACTCCGACATCTGGAAATCAAACACAACATCACATAAGGGCAGAGACCAGATAACGACAAAAGCAAGCTATAGCAACACACAAAAAGTATGATACATTAAAAAATACAAGTACTTGTGCACATATGAGTTTATGCATAGTACTTCTTCAAGTACAACCCATTTTTGGGTTCACTCAAAGGGATACCATCGCAATCTACCAACTCATAAGCTCCTTTTTCCAAAACTCGTTGAACAATATAAGGACCTCGCCACATGGCTTTGAATTTCCCAGATCCTAACATATCTCGATCTTGTTCATAGAGGAGAACAAGATCACCTTCAGAGAAAACGCGAGGCTTGACATGCTTGTCGTATTGGGCCTTAACACGTTTTTTCTGAGCTTCTAAAACTAGAGTGGCATCACGTCAAGTTTCATCTAATCGCATAAGATACAATAGATGTTCTTCCTCGGCAGAAGTGTTGGGTAGGAGTTCAACAACTAGTTTTAAAGAGGGTATCTCGCATTCAATAAGGAGAATGGCTTCCACACCATAGACTAACCAAAAATTTGTAAACCCAGTCGCGGGCTTAACGGATGTCTGGTATGCCCACAATGCCGAAAACAACATTGTGTGCCAACTTGTTTTATGAATCCCTATCATTCATCGGAGCATAGTTATGAGAACTTTGTTAATCACCTCGACTTGGCCATTGTCTTGTGGGTAATAGGGCATTGAGTTATCATGGCGAAGACCCAACTTTTTAGTAAGTTCGAACATCATAAAATTCCTAAAGTGGCTACCGTGATCAGTGACAATAGCTTGGGGAACACCAAAACAAGCTATGACGTGATTAAAAAGGAATAGTGTTGCAGTCTTTCCAGTGTTGTCAAATGTCGGCATCGCCTCAGCCCATTTCATAAAGTAATCAATGGCTACAATAATGTAACCATGCCCCCCAGCTAAGTGACGGTGACATGCCATGAAATCGATGCCCCATTTCACAAAGGGACCAACTGAGACCACAGGGTGAAGAGGAGCAGGATGTGACCGAATCTTGTGATTATAGGTCTGGTAGGCATGACATTTCTGAACGACAATGATGCAGTCATTAAACAAAGAAGGCTAAAAATATCCTGTGCATAAGATCTTCTGGGTAGTAGCATACCCAGACATATGACCACCACATGCTCCAGAATGGCATTCATTTAGAGCTTTCTCGGCTTCGTCAAATGTTAAGCAACGTCGAAAAATAGAGTCAATTTCCCGACAATAAAGAGTATCCCCGAGGATAATGTATTGACGAGATTGATAGTGTATGTGACGTCGGTTAGTACTAGACAAAGTTGGCCCAAAATTCTAGGTTTGAAGATATATAATGATATCCCCATACCAAAGATCAGCAGTGCTAATAAGGAAAAGAGATTCATCGGGTAATGAATCTGCTGCTACATTTTCCCTTGCAGAATGGGGAAAGTCGCATATCAACTCAGCAAAAACTAAGGACTTCTTGGACTTGGCGCATTCAAATTCCAAGTCAAACTCCTGGAGTATCACAATCCATTTGGAGTATTTACCCCCGAGCAATTGACGTGTCAGAATGTGTTGCATAGGGTTGTAATGAGAAATCATTGTAGTCTTGCGTGAGAGGATATAGTGTCGGAAGCATTGGACGGCTTGGACGGAAGCCAAGGCTAGTTTCTCGACATGTTGATACTTTATTTTAGTAGGTGTTAGACTTCGACTCAAGTGGTAAATAACATGTTCGTCGTGAGCATCATCCTCTTGGACGAGAACCATGCCTATAGTGTACTCCGAGGCAGCAAGGTAAAGGAAATAATCGCGACTGTAATCGGGGGGAAAGAGAAGCAGAGTTCGTGTCAGGGATAAATTCAAAGCATCAAAAGCATTGTTGGCAATGGTATCCCAGACGAACTCTGAATCTTTCTTTAATAGACGCGTAAATCCACGAGTTATCTCGGTGTAATTTGGGATAAAACGACGAAGAAATTTTGCTTTCCCCTGCAAACTTTGCAACTGGCGAAGTGTAGAAGGAGGAGGGAGATTAAGGATCACCTCAACCTTTAAAGGATCTACCCGGATCCCTTGACGTAAAATGATAAAATCTAGAAGACGGCTAGATTCCACGCAAAAAACGCACTTATGAGGATTTAAACGTATACAATAGAACCAACAGCAGATGAAAATGGCTCGGAGGTGGATTGGGTGATCGACTCGACGCATTGAATGAGCAGGTAAACCGTCCAAATATGGTTGAACGATGTGCTTGATATCATGGAAAGCATAAGACATAGCGCGTTGAAAAGTTGCGCCAGCGTTCTTGAGACCGAAAGGAAGTTTCCGATAGGCAAAAGTACCCCAAGGACAAATAAAAGAAGTCTTATGTTGATCCTCGGGAATAATGTTGATTTGATTGTAGCCGGAGAAACCACCCATAAGAGAGAATATTTCACTTCCGACGCAGTCAGCGACAATATGATCGACGAAAGGAGTAGGAAAGTTGTCTTTTGGACAACCTTTGTTGATATCCCTATAATCAACGCATACACGAATCTTACCTTGTTTCTTTTCAATCGGGACAAGATTGGAAACCCAGTCTGTGAGAGCCACTGGATAAATAAAGATGGCTTTCAGAAGTTTCTCGACTTCGAGTTTGATAGCAGCCGCCTTACGTGGGTGAACCAGACGAAGGCGTTGTCGGACGGGTTTAGCGTCGGGGTATGTCTTTATCTCATGTATCACAATCGCAGGGTCGATCTCAGGCATTTCTTCGTAGCTCCAGGCGAATATGTCACAAAATTCTTTGAAAAGGGAAGTGTAGGTGACGATTTCATCAGAAGAACACGAAGCTCCAATGTAGACATTTTCGACAATCCTAGGTTTGATGGATATGTCAAGGGGAATAGTGGGCGAGATATTGCTTAAGTTCCCTTCGGCAAACACATCGTGTGAAAACTCGGGAATGGTCGAGATGACGACAACGGTCGACGGGGTCGAAATCCATTGGTAGTTCTCAAGAGTATGTTTCTCCAAAAAAAGGATGGAATGATGATGCCCATCATCCCAAGGGGTGTCCTCCATGACAGACATGATCATCTCGTCAATGGGAAAAATGACACGAAAAGGATCGGGAGACAACTCATCAAGAGAGGGGGTAGAATGTGTTTCCGATTGAATGGCCTGATAGGCGGATTCAACTGGACTTAATGGCATTTCGTCGTTGAAATGAAGATGATCTCCAGGGTCAAGGACTATCCAGGGGTCATGAGAAGTAGGAAGTTCATGAGGCACAGTGAAGATCATGTTGATAGAAGCAACTGACGAGCGTGGAACATCGGGCGGTGGAATGGGGAAAGTCCCATTAACAAGGAGTCCTTTAAAAGGCCTACACCGACATTTTCATAACCCGGTGGGGTTTTAGCAATAAATGGTATGTTTCCAGTATGGGTATCAGAATTAAAGAAGGCTAGTTGGTTGACGGTAACAACCTTTCCTTGATGAGGGAAACGTACGACACGAAAAGGGGTCGACACAACTGCGTGCATGGAATCGATCCAGCTGCGGCCAAGAAGAATATTATAATCAAGGGGAGTGTCAAAGACTTCAACTTCGACTTGGACCATTTTGCCTTCTAACGTGATGGGCAACAAAGGAAGAACATCGTAGGGCTTAAAACCAAATCCATTGAAGGTTTTAAGAGTGTAATGGGATTCATTCAAAGAAGGAGAGCCAATGGCTTTCCAACAAGCAAGAGACATAACACATGTCGAGGCACCCTCATCGATAACATTTCGGCAAATGTTTTTGTCAAAGACAACCACTTGGATCTGGAACGCAAGTTGAGGGGGTAACCTTGGAATGTGATCTTCCAAGTCAAAGACTATCAAATTCGTATCTGTTGGATCGATTCCACCGATAGATTTCAACAGTGCCTTCCATTGTGTAGGACAAGTTTGAAGGACTTCGAGGGCTGACATCGCAGAAGGTGCTTGAGCCATATCTTCAACAATGTTGTAGTTCTGGGCCACACGAGCATGGGGATTGAAAGCCGATTTCCGAACAACACCCTTTGGGGGGGGGGGGTCGCAGAACTGTTTCAAGGCTCGGTCGTTCAAGATGAAGAGGACTGTTAGTAGGTGGAGTTGTTGGAGAGGGTTGAGCTGAGGAAGGGGTTAAATCATCAACCTTCTCCTTAGAGGGAGAATAATCTTTGGCTCGAGTAGTGAGTGCAACATTGTTCTGCTTACAATCACCAGTACACATCAAAACATATGATGTAGTAGAAGAGGAGGGTTGGTCGTGAATGACCAACTAAGCTTGTTGTTGAGACGGGAAGGGTTGGGACAAGACAGCCGGTGCAGGTGATTTTGGAGCTCCTTGAAGGAACTTAGTTACCTCGGCACGTCGTGGACAATCCTTCATGTAGTGATCATCACCACAGATAAGACAAGGGTATCGTGGTTTGCGCTTATCTCGGTCGTCAACAGGAGTAGTTTTGGTTTGCTCTACTTGAGAATTATTTTTTCCCTCCTTATTATTACATTTCCCCTTTTTAGATTTGTTTTTACCGGCTGGGGTAGATTGAACTACGTTTACCTCAGAAGTCTTGCCAGTGGGAGTGGTAGGAGACAGAGCATTTTGAACATTAGAAGAAGCAGATTTAGGGCTTGTGATTGAAGCGGAATGTGATTGGGTTTGGGCAGTACCAATCACACCGTCAGCTGCATGCGAGGCAGCTGGAGTAGTTGAAGTGCTGGAAGGATGAGGACGAGGTAAGTCAGGTAGTAAGTCGTAAAGGGTTTTCGTTTGTGAGTAAACGAGGTCAAGATATTGAGCACGACTTATAGCCTGCTCCTCCGTGACTACGCCACCCATGGCAATATCCTTACCAATGTCATTCACAAATGATTTTGTGAACCATTCGGCCAGCAACTGATCGGGGAGCTCAAGTTTAATGAGACGTCATCTCCTTCGCCACTCGTGGATATGATCAGAAATATGAGTGCCTTTTTTCTGTTTGAAGGAAGTCAAAATATCAGTCCCCGTGTCATAACGGATCAGTAACTGGTAATGTGTAAGGAAAGCCATAGCTAGGGTGTCGAAGTTAGAGAAGAAACTTCTTGGCAATTCGATATACCACTTCACAGTAGAACCTGTGAGGGTTCGTTGAAAAAGACGTAAACGAATAGAGTCATCCATCAACGAATTGGATGAACACCATAAGTGAAAATTCATAACGTGATTGTTTGGGTCCTCTCCCGCTTTGTCGTCGAATTTAGGAATGTCCGATGGAATCTTGGCTGGGATAACAGACCATTGGGGAGAGTGATGAATAGGATCATTTAAAATCCTTGACAAATCTGGAAGATCCAAAGTGGCAAGAAAGGGTAACTGTCGATTCACCTGCGGGTACCGGTGGCTTTAAGGAGGAAGCCCTGTCGGCAAACCAGTAGGACCATAAGCAGTCTGCATATAATGTGAAGACCCAGGCATATTTGGTGGTGGTTGGAGAGGATAATAACTCATAGGATTATACCCTGGAATAGGGGCTTGAGTTTGAGCATTTTCCCCCCAAATGGGATTGAACAAACCAGGATATGGTTGGCCCATGCTAGGGGGTGTTACGGACGCAGCTGGAAACTGCTGCCCCCCAGTTGATTGAGGAGGATTTTGTATCAACTGATTCCAATACTGGGCCAAGGATGGAGGTTTGTTTTTCCCATAAGGTGGGGTTGGTCCTCCCATCGAAGGTGGTGTTCCAATTGGGGGTAATGTTCCAATTGGGGGTTGTGTTGGGACTTGCGTTCCAAAAGGAATTTATCCACTGAAAGGGGGTTGAGTCATACCACCTTGGTGAAATTGTCCACCAACCGGAAACTGATAATTTAGAGTGAAGGACAAAATAGATCCACTAGGATTAGGATTTCCAGTAGAATACGAAGAAGGTCCTCCAAAAGAAAATTGAGGGAGTGTTGGAACAAAACCAGGAAGAAAGTGCCCAGAAGAAGAAGGACCACTAGGAGAGTCGGATGGAGTTTGCACAGGAGTAGGAATGGAAGCATTCAACGCACGGTATCCAGGTGGTAGCGGCGGAGCGATGTTGGGTGTTCGCGGCGTATTGATGGGAGCAAGACTAACCGCAGTAAACCCGGTTGGAACACTCAAAGTAGCTGCAAGATGGGCCATTTCGGTAGGGACGGTAAAGTGATAAGTGGTAGTCACCGGTACTGTCTCTGTACTAGAGAGTTCAGAAATCATAGGTGGGTTTATTTTGGAAATCACAGGTGAACCTGGACCAAAAAGGTCCCGTCGAAAAATGCCCGTAGACCAAAAAGGATCTTGTTCCCCAGGTCCCGACGGAGATCCAAAATAGACAACAATTAAGTCTCTGGAAGAGTTTGCTCGCATAAAATGTCTCTCGGAATTGGGGTGAAGTCGAAAGTCCTCTCGAGTATTTTTAATTCGAAAATGTTCTACAGAGTCAGTGCATTCCACTTGTGGTGTGGTAACGACTGTGACTTCACCTTGGTGAGGAGAGCCCTCAGGTGTACTGGTAGGCAAGGGTTGAGAACCTTCCAGATGCTCTAGAGATAAACCCTACATTCTACGTGAACGACGTGGAGGAGCTATTGTAAACGAGTAACAAACTTCGTGAAGAAAATCCTATGGTCAACTTTGAGAAACAAACAACACGCGCTAGTAAACAAAATCTAGAAAGCAACACCAAGCAAATAAGACCTTCTAATTTCGAAGCCACTAGTTGGTGATGAAATCCAATGTCGTAACAATGAGTCAAGAAGGGGTTGGGATAGGTTGGAAAAGTTACACTGATGACCTGCTTAACGGACTTACACCTTGGTGCAAGCTCCCACACATAATCGTGGGTATACCCTCCAAGGAGCCCAAGTGAGTTTGGTCAACGTCAATTCCAGGTACCGTGAAGACTTTCCCCTTCACAGTCACCTCGGGTAAGAACCTAGAAATATAGGCCACTAAGGTCACCACCAACAACAATAAAGCCTGGGGGGACAGTCGACAGTCCAATCCACACGCAAGGGCAGGGTATCTAGCCCGAAATCAACTCAAAAGGCTTCCACTCATCATTGTGGGTATACCTCCGAGTGATCCCCATAATACGTGCAATATCTACACTGATATCAACAAAACAGGGTGAGTAACTCTGCCAATATCAATGCGACCTTGTGCTTGACCCTTGTGTGAGAAGGGATTCCCAGGACAAGATGTTGCAAATGGAATTTAACACTCCCTAACACAAGATGTTATTGTGTGTTTTGAGCTTTTGGAGAGTGTATCTCTCTTCCTACTCCAAAGAACTAGCCTAGCTAAATGTTGGTGTAATAGAGCCCTAGAAAAGAGTTACTAGATAAATTTTATGATTGCGCAGTGTTATTAAGAGTTGTTGTTTACTCAAAGGAAATGAAGATGAAACTTATGTTGTATGACTCTGACCCAACAATGCATGGATGATAACGAAAAATATAACTTTTCGTTCAATGAATCCTATGTATGGGAGGGAAAGAGAAAGTTTTCCAAATCAACCTTGAACTACAATGCAAAATTTCCTTTAAAATGCAAATGCAATAAATCACGCATCAAATAACAATTCTCTATGCTTCTTTTTCAACAATTTCAACAATTTGATTTTCAATGTTTTCAAAGACGAAAAAGATTTTTTGAGTAAGAGAACTCTCTCAGTTCCTTTTTCGTAAAATAGTCTGGATGAGACCGAAAAAGAGATAAATTATCGCTCACCAAACGCTTACTTCAAATACTTTATCGAGTGTGAAAATAGCAAGGTCGCTCGGCTATCTTTTCATGTTTAGAGAGTCTGAAAAGAGCTTAAAGAGGACTCCAGAGGGGGTTCATTTTTCATATAACCTTATTGAGCCCAAAAAAGTGATAAAAGTATGCTCGATCACGTTCTCATGTATTTGTAAGCGCAAGAACGGACAAAAACCACGCTCGAGGTTTTATATAAAAACCATAAAAAACAATCAAAACACACAATGACAAAGAAAAAATTATATCCGCATCCTTGTATAGGAACCTTGAAGTCATTATGCCTGCAAAAATTTATATTTTTTGTTCCACCACTTGATAATCCTCAGCATATTGTGGTGTTGCCGCTACCTCTCCTCGCTGCTGAATGGGAGAAGTACCAGGAGGTCTGTAAGGTCCAACATCTGTGTTATCAAAAATGAATTTTGTGTTAGCCTTTGGACGAACATATAAAACAAAAACATTTGAATATGATAAAATTTACAAAAAACATTTAAAAAAGAAAAAACTATGTGTACTTCTTACCAAGGTCCCCCCACTGAGCATCCTCTCGCAGTACTAAAT
This sequence comes from Picea engelmannii, assembly GCA_009831015.1. Lineage (NCBI taxonomy): Eukaryota > Viridiplantae > Streptophyta > Pinopsida > Pinales > Pinaceae > Picea > Picea engelmannii. The sequence goes on along the minus strand of ML786004.1, from coordinate 400,307 downwards.
TCAGATCTCGTCGGAAATCCAACCCAGCATAAGCATAGTCGTCAACCATCAACATTTGTGGTTGAAGCCAGTCAAAGAAAGTATCATCATACTTGATGACGGTCCTGCTACGTGCCGGGCCATGAGCCGACACCATCTCAGCATCCTTGGATCCCTGGGAGCCGGTAAATTCCACTCAACCTACAGTCTCAGTAAGGGAACCCTCTCAAGGAAGAAGGACACCAACAAAGATCCGTACCCAAATTGCTTCAGGTCGCCTTGTCTACATTTGGTCAGCTGTTTTTTTATACTGCAAAGCATAGCATCTGCCCAGTTGAACACCCGAGGTTTAGTACACTCAATAGCATACTGGAAGTAACTCTGTAACGCCATGTGAGGAGCAAAACTCCTAGCCATATAAGATATGGTGAATAGGATAGTACGGAGGGTCAAATCTCGTACCCCTCAAATAGCTACTTGTCCTTTCTTTCTCTCTGCCTCGGGAACGTAGTGTAAACGGCAGTACTCACTCATGGGCAGCCCACCACCTCTGCCACCAGTCAGACTCACATATTGCCCGCATTGTGACAGTCTAGTCAAAAAGTAAATGTCCTCAATATCTAAGGACAGTGTGTGGACCCCCACATAAAATACCTGCTGATCAGGGTCCCACATATGCACCAGGTACTCTAATAATATGACTTGGACCCTCATGTCTGGGATACGAAAGTACTTCAGGAGCCCATAGTTTCTCAAAGAAGCAATAGTAGGTGGATGATTTCTGCCAATTGCATTGTCTTCTTTGTGATCCCTTTTGCGCCATTCAAGCACCATTTTGCTGGCCAATTATCTACATAAGAAGCACAACAAGAAGATTAGCAACTTTTTTCATGAATTCATTCTCTTTCATTGAGTAAAATTTAAAAAACAAAATTGAACTTTGTGGTTCTTGCAGGTTCCCTTTGGGCACAGTGCGAGAACCTCATAGGATGCCTTAGGCTCACCTACGAGAATGCCCCATTCTCGCAGGTCCCGTGTAGACCGCCTGCGAGAATGGCAACGCGCAAGTAGGGCTTGCAAAATAAAATGAAAAATGAAATTTTAACCAATGAAATTGCAAAATTAAACTATGAAAGTGTTAAGGACAAAGAGCCTACCTTACTGTCGTTGACGGCTCGCTGAATGGACACTCGTAACTCCTGCAATATGATGCCAAACTTGGAGGGTAAAAGAGGGGTTTTTTTAGCTCAAATAGTGGAAAGGTAAAAATGATATGGTAAAAGAATTGTTACTCATTTTTATTTACTTTTACTATGTCATTTGGTTTTTTATGATTATTTATCTATTAAACCCTAATCCCTAATGTCCTTTTGAGTGTAATTTTTGTAGGCATAATGACTTCAAGGTTCCTATACAGGGATGCGGATATAATTTTTTCTTTGTCGTTGTGTGTTTTGATTGTTTTTTATGGTTTTTATATAAAACCTCAAGAGTGGTTTTTGTCCGTTCTTGCGCTCGCAAATACATGAGAACGCGATCGAGCATACTTTTATCACTTTTTCGGGCTCAATAAGGTTATACGAAAAAGGAACCCCCTGGAGTCCTCTTTAAGCTCTTTTTAGACTCTCTAAACATGAAAAAATAGCCGAGGGACCTTGCTATTTTCACGCTCGATAAATTATTTGAAGTAAGCCTCTAGTGAGCGATAATTTATCTATTTTTCGGTCTCATCCAGACTATTTTATGAAAAAGGAACTGAGAGAGTTCTCTTTTAAGTGTTTTTCCAAACTCTATAATCATGAAAAACCTTCGAGTTTTCTATCTCTGGACTCGTTAAACAAACATTGACATACCTGTAATGGGACCGAACCACTCCTTCTTAGGGTTCGTTAAACATGCTCCGAGGGACTCA
>ML786004.1:369966-382565 GCA_009831015.1 Picea engelmannii | reverse complement strand
TACTTTATCATTTCTTGATTTTGTCACTTCTCTTTATTATTTAAATAATCCACCTTGACTTTGTCACTTTACTTTATCATTTAAATAATGATTTCTTCTTTTAGGTCACTTTGACTTCTTTGACCTTGGGGGTCCTTCATCTTTGTAAGGCCATAAATCTCAAACCATGAGGACTTATGTGACATTCCACATACCATAAAAAATGGCATGACAAGCACTATCCATCTAATATAGTTTCACCAACAATTTCCTTGATCTTCATCTCATTATTCCACATACAAGCATGGGTCCTCCAACCATTCTTCTAGAATAACTCAATCCGTAAAACGTCTTCCCATGAGGGATTTCACCATAAGGGGACCACTTTGGAGTTCATCCATTTGTGCACCTTATCAATCATGATAAGAAAATAATGAGAGCATGGGTCCTCCAACCATTCTTCTAGGATAACTCAATCTGAAAAGCGTCTTCCCATGATAGCTTTCACCATAAGGGGACCACTTTGGAGTTCATCCATTTGTGCACCTTATCAATCATGATAAGACAATAATGAATCATCTATACATTTTTCCAACAATGCATCATATACCAATGAAATCACAATGATCCATCTACATCATGTATCAATGACAACTCATTGATCCATCTTCATCATATCAATGACAAATCATTGATCCATCTTTATCTATGCATTCTCATCAAGGAAAATACATATTATATTACATCAATCATCAATCAATCAATCATTTGACATCAATCAATCAATGACATCAATCAATCAAACCATTGGCATCAATGACAACATGATCCAACAAAAGACTCCTAATCTGAGGATGAGATCCACAAAATATACTACGAAGGTCGAATCCCTCCTTCAAATCCACAAAATATGCACAAATCCCAAGAAAATCTATAACTGTCCACAATTTTTTGCTAAAAAAGGGTATTTTCTGCTGAAGTGGCCTGTATGGTCTAAAACAGGCTCCTAGAGCATGGCACTCCAGACTGGATAAGTATATGCAGCATGTAGGGTTCAGAAAAGGAAGTGCAAACAACAACCTCTACATCAAGGAAAGTCAAGGTAACATTTTATTAATTGAAGTTTATGTTGATGATATTATTTTTTGTAGTGATGATGACAGGTTAAGCCAGAAATTTGAAAAAGACATGTAGAATGAATTTGAAATGTCGTTACTATCATTCTTTTTGGTACTTCAGATACATCAAAGCAATCAAGGAATTTTTATTTCTCAAACCAAGTATATCAGAGAAATGCTAAAGAGGTTCGGAATGGAAGATTGAAAACTAGTTATCACTCCCATGCAAACCAGTTGTAAGTTGAGCAAAGATGATGATTCAAAGTCTGCAGATCAACGGCAATACAAGTCAATGATTGGCAGCCTACTATATGTGACAGTGTCCAGACTAGATGTAATGCAAGCAGTTGGACAGGTGGCATGATTTCAAGCATCACCAAAGGAATCACATGTATTAGCAGTAAAGAGGATTTTCAGATATCTCAAAGGAACAGAAGAGTTTGGATTATGGTATCCAAAAGGAAAAGATCTATCACTTATTTCCTACATAGATGCAGATTGGGCAGGTTGTATTGATGACTGACGAAGCACCAGTGGCGCAGCGTTCTACTTAGGTGAGTGTTTGGTATAATGGCTAAGCAAGAAACAATCATCAATATCTCTATCTACAGCCGAGGCAGAGTATATTGCAGCAGCAACATGTTGTACACAGGTTCTTTGGATGAAACAAACTTTGACAGATATATAAGTTGAGTATGATGAGCCCATTCCAATATATTGTGATAATACAAGTGCCATCAGTATCTCAAAAAACCCGGTGATGCACTCCAAGACGAAGCACATTCCAATCAAGTATCACTTTCCACGGGAACAGGTTGCAGAAAAGAACATCAAAGTTGAGTATGTGGGCACAAAATAATAAGTGGCAGACATCTTTACAAAACCACTTCCATGGGAATCCTTTGAATATCTTTGCCAAAGACTTGGAGTTATTTCTAATCCAAAATGAATGTTTTTTGAATGCTTATTTTATATGTCTTAGATGTACATGAGGAAGCACCATAAGAGGATAGTTCAGTCAGGGGGAGCAACCCCGAATGGAAAGATACCTTTGCCATTGATGAAAAAGGGGGAGAGATTTATTAGATGCAAAGGACAGAGGCATGGTTCCAGGGGGAACAGATTTATCAGATGCAGAGGCAAATTTATCATATACAGAGGACAAAGGCATAGTTCCAGGGGGAGCATGAGTGATATGATTTCATTATTTCATCAGAGTGTTGTCATCGATGCCAAAGGGGGAGATCTTTGATTAAGGTTGGTTGTCATTGATGTCAACCCTTGAAGAAAGCCCTGCAGCACAAAGGTTTGGGTAATGGACCCAATATTGTTTGATGTAAAGATGACTCATTATTGTCTTGTCATGGTTGATAAGAAGTAAATATGGATGAACTCCAAAGTTGTCCCCTTATGGTGAAAGCCCTCACGGGATGACGCTTTGCGGAGTAAGAGAACCCATGCTTAATTGTGGAATAATGAGATGAAGGATAATGAATTTTTTAGGTAAACTATCCTAGATGGATATTGCTTGTCATTCCATTTCTGGTGGTATGTGGAACGTCACATAACTCCTCATGGTTAGAGAGTTATGTCCATGAGAAGTTGGAGACCCCAGGTTTGGGTAATGGACCCAAGTTTGTTTGATGGATAAAGGTATGCGTTATGATATATTTTTAGATAATACTATTCTATATGGATAGTACATGCCATTCCATTTTTGGTGGTATGTGAAATGTCACATAACTCCTCACGGTTTGAGAGTTATGGCCTTACGAAGTTTGAGGACCCTCATATGTCATCTAGAAGCCCCAAAAGGTCAAAGTAGTCAAAGTGGTTTAAGAGATTTTAAAAGGTAAATAATAAAGTGAAGTAATGAGTGTATTATAATTCAAAGTGAATACAAAATAAATTATTTCAATAACAAATCTAATGGAGAAATTAGAAGTGGGTTAACCCTAAAATAAGGAAAGTGGGGCCAAGTGACCTAGAAGATGTTTTTAAGGAAGCTACTTGGAGAGTTTAAATAAGAGGCAAGGCTCTTTCATTTTAATCACACTTGAGCATATTGAATATCTATAGGTGTCTGAGGTAACCAAGGATATCTAAGCCGAAATTCCGAGGGAAGGTGAAGAAAAGAAGGTTGAAATGCAAGGAAGGATAAATTCTTTTGTTGGTGCTTTCTAAGGTGTTTCGGGTAAAAATCTCATAACTTATTCATAACAGATCTAAATTCAGTGAAACTAAATGTGTTGGTTAGGTTACAGTCTAAAGTATTCTTTGTAACAGTTTCAGATCAATTCAACAAATATTCCGTGCGGGGAATGCTCTACAAGGTCGCTCTCTAGAATAAGCCAGAATTCAGCAAGGTGTGCCATTTTTGCTATAACTCCTTTTATGAGAGGTTTCAAGTAGTGACACCTTGAGGAATTGCATAAAACACATAGTGTATCAGTTTTAGATATTTATACATTGCAGGTACAAAGTTATGATTACTTCAAGTTAGGGTTGTTGACTAATCCAAAACTAGGCATGTGAGACTAAAGAAAAGTTTGAGTAAAATGCTAGTCTCTTGTTGTTGAAGTTAAGGAAGGTTTGCAGGAATGTGATCATATACACCAGGTCTATTACAAAGCTACAAATCAGATTTGGATGATGAAATTGATGAGGAATTTTGGTTGAGGTATATGTTGAGTACATGGTTGAGACAAGTAGTTGATGAGTTGGCACATACATGAGGTGTATAGTTGATGATGTTGGTACATATTGATGAATCATAATTGATGAGTAGTTGACACATGATTGGTACATACTTGGTACATGGTTGGATGCACTTGTTTATGGTACAGGTTGATCATAGGTTATTCGGTACAGGTTGGTGCATGGTTGATGCACTTGTTTATGGTACAGGTTGATTACAGGTTGAGGTACAGGTTGATGCATGATTCAGATTTATTGGTACAGGTTTACAGCGGTATATCTCACAGTGACAGGTTGATAGTGGTTCCATCATTCTACTTCTACTTTAGGATGGCAGTACGGAGCAAGGACAGGTGGTTGTAGCCACCTTTCGGTTGTAGCCGAAGAACATAGGGGATTGTAGCCTCCTTCTAGTTGTAGCCAGAGAATTGGAGAGTTGGAGCTTCCCTTAGGTTGTAGCCTGAGAAACTAGGGGGTTTGAGCCTCCTTCCAGTTGCAGCTGGAAAACAAAGAAAGTTGGTGCTTTCAATGAATGTAATTCTTCAAGACATATAAGAAAAAGCATTCAGTGGTTTTCTCCTGAATTGGGTTTCCACGTAAAACAATGATGTATTGTGTATGTGTACATTTGCTCATTTGTTCATTGCTTATTTACTCTGCAGTTATTGGATGATAATGCTTCATTGATATAACACTTGGATTATATGGTTAAAAAGGATTAAATTGCTCTATTACTGATTCACCCCCCCTCTCAGTAATCCAACATGCGTAATGTTGGCATCTCTGTTATGATGAGCTTCTCTAACCAATTCAAGCAGTCGTTTCCATGATAACCTACCTCCATTATGTTGTTTACATATTTCAATCCATACATTCATCCAGTCAAGATTATTTGCAATGTATAAATGCAGTGTATCCCACTCTTGAGCAACTGAATCAAAAAAACATAATTCACCAATATTAAATATTAGTTATAACATACAATATGCAGGTGATTATAAATATTTATAATGTATGAAATAAATTATATTAGTATATTAATGAGTATGATCATATACACAAAAAACAAAACTTTATGTGTATTATTAATATAAATTTTCACAATTATTAATATATTACCTCGCATTTTTTTTCATTCTACCTTTCCCCAACAGATGCTCCTATTCTTCAAATTTTTTGATGGAGTTTACATCCCAAATGCGATCCCCTGCATGCATAGTTGGCACTGCTAATTTAGGAAGATACTAACTAATATACACCATGGATTGATATACCATATATCTCTCCACCATAGAACCCTCGGGATGTGCTCTTTGTCTAACCAATGCCTTCAAGGATTTCAAGTGCCTCTCCACCATCCACATTGACCTTGTGTGAACAAGTCCACAAATTTCAATCTCCTCAACTTGGTGTATGAGGTAGTGTTTTTGTGCATTGAAAAATCTAGGAGGTATGTACTTTTGCATTTCACACATTAGACGAGGAATTTCTCTCTTCCAATATTGTATATCATCTTCATGGATTTATTTCAATGACAACCATCTACATGAGATCATGACACAAGAAAATAGCATGTTTTAACATAACATAATATAATATATTACATTACAAGTAAAACACGTGTCATTAAGTACAACAATAATTTGAAATAACATTTTGCATATAAATCACAACTACGTCTTACCTCATGTATTTTCCAAGATCAAATATAACTTGTTTGACGTTGTTGTCAAAGTCGTTTGGGAGAGATAGTGGTAGAACATACTGTAACAACAAAAAGAATCGTTATTTGTTTCAACCAAAGTAGACAAGAAAAAATAAAAATAAATAAAAGATCTATAAGGCCAATATATATAAAGATGTATACCAAAATTATTACCTTAATGAAGGTATGTCAATCATGTGTTTTTACCCCACCAAATTCACCTTTCTTCGTTAAGATATTTTTTTTGTTTGAAGAAAAACCCATGGGAAATTTAATTCTTTGAATGACCTCTTTTACACCATTGTTTTCTTACTCTGTTAATAACCATGGAAGGTTATTTCGGTCTAGTACTCCATCTGATCTATTTGAATATAGGATCACACTTCGCATTGCATGATTGGCTTCCTGAATGTCAGTACAAATTTTGACAATTTTTTCTTTGTACCTTCTACCATCTATGATTCGCTATAATGTTTCAGTCACATTCTTCCTGATATGCATCGTATCAAACAAATGAGTTATTTTTAGCTCCTCATAGTAGGACAACCTCATGAATTGAGCGGGATAACATTTCATTCTTCGTGGAAGCCCATTATTAATACCTTCATGATGATTGGGCCTTCATGAAGCATAAAAGAAATCACAAAAATAATTATCAAATACGGTAAAATAAATTCAATGATTAAAATAAACATTCAAAACATTACATGATCTATGATACATTATGAAATTGAGTACCTTGACAAATTTTATTATATTCCAACCTATTGGATTATTGAGAGGGGGGGTGAATCAGTAATAAAGCAATTTAATCCTTTTTAACCATATAATCCAAGTGTTATATCAATGTAACATTATCATCCAATAACTACAGAGTAAATAAGCAATGAACAAATGAACAATCATACACATACATAGTACACCAGTGTTTTACATGGAAACCCAAAGCAGGAGAAAACCACATAATGTTTTTTCTTGTATGTCTTGAATTATTACATTCATTGAAAGCACCAACTTCCTTTGTTTTCCAGCTGCAACTGGAAGGAGGCTCCAACCCCCTAGTTTCTCAGGCTACAACCTGAGGGAAGCTCCAACTCCCCAATTCTCTGGCTACAACTAGAAGGGGGCTACAACCACCTATGTTCTCTGACTACAACCGGAAGGTGGCTACAACCACATGTACTTGCCCCATCCAACGACCCTGAAGTAGAAATAGAATGATGTAACAATTGACACATTATCGCTGTGAGATATACCATTGTAAACCTGAACCATACATCAACCTATACATCAACCTGTAATCAAATTGTACCATAAACAAGTGCATAAACCATGCACCAACCTGTACCAAACAACCTATAATCAACCTATACCATAAACAAGTGCATCAACCATGCATCAACCTGTACCAAACAACCTGTAATCAACCTGTACCATAAACAAGTGCATCAAACATGAACCAACATGTACCAAACAACCTGTAATCAACCTGTACCATAAAAAAGTGCATCCAACCATGTACCAAGTATATACCAATCATGTGTCAACTACTCATCAACTATGACTCATCAATATGTACCAACATCATCAACTATACACCTCATGTATGTGCCAACTCATCAACTATTTGTCTCAACCATGTACCTTAACCAAAATCCCTCATCAATCTCATCATCCAAATATGATTTTTAACTATGTAATAGACCTAGTGTATATGATCACATACATGCAAACCTTCCTTAACATTGACAACAAGAGACTAGCATCTTCATCAAACTTCTCACATGATTAGTTTTTGGATTAGTCAACAACCCTAAATTGAAATGTTGATAACTTTGTACCTATAATGAATACAAATCTAAAACTGATAAAAAAATGTTATTCAATGTGTTTTATGAAATTCCTCCAGGTGTCACTACTTGGAATCTCTCATAAAAGGAGTTATAGCAAAAATGGCATACCTTGTTGAATTTTGTCTTATTCTAGAGAGCAACATTGTAGAGCGTGCCCCGCACAAAAAATTTGTTTAATCGATCTGAAAATTTTACACAACATACTATAGATTGTACTCTAACCAACACATTTGGTCTCATTGAATTTGGATCTATTATGCATAAGTTATGACATTTTTACCCGAAACACATGTTTTTGACTAGTTTCAGGACTAGCCACAAACCCTATTTTCCATGGAGTGTAACTCCAAAAATACAATGACTGACAAGATGAATTTTTTACCACAGATACTTGGATATGTTTCCTCAATTGCATAGCAATTTCAAGGTCTGAATCATTCTGGAAAAAAGTTATTGAAAATGTGAGATGACCTGGAAAAAAAAAAAAAAAAACCATCATCAAAAGAATTTATCCTTCCTTGAATTCCAGCCTTCTTTTCTTCACTTTCCTCGGAAATTCAGCTTAGATATCCTTTGGTTACCTTAGACACCTATAGGTATTCAATATGCTCAAGTGTGATTTAAATGAGAGAGCCTTGTAAATTCTAACCTTGTACAATGTCTACAGTAAACAGATATTCAGAAAAGAACAGAAAAGATACAATGGCAAATACAAACATTACACAGAGATTTTTCCCCTGGAAACCCAAACCGGGAAAACCAGCATATATTATATTCATTCATTGTGTTACATTGTTTACAATACAATATACATATAGGAGCCAGTAGCATCCAAAACCCTAACCCAATGACCTGGATTAGTCTAAAACCCTAATTCCTTAACCGGAAATAGAAAACCATCGGCAAAAAACATATGCTGAAAAAACCACCTAAATACATGACACATTTCCTGAGGTAGGTGTCACATTTCCTGAGGCAGAAAAAAAAAATTCCGGGGATGCTAAACCCCCCTGCGCGCCCGACAGAGAATATAACACACACCCAACAAGCCTTGCCTCTTATTTATACTCTCCAAGTAGCTTCCTTAAAAACATCTTCTAGGTCACTTTGCCCACTTTCCTTATTTTAGGGTTAACCCGCTTCTAATTTCTCCATTAAATTTATTATTTAAATAATTTATTTTGTATTCACTTTGAATTATAGTGCACTCATCACTTCACTTTATTATTTACCTTTAAAAACTCCTAAACCACTTCGACTACTTTGACCTTTTGGGGCTTCTAGATGACATATGAGGGTCCTCCAACTTCGTAAGGCCATAACTCTCAAACCGTGAAGAGTTATTTGACATTCCACATACCACCAAAAATGGAATGACATGTACTATCCATATAGAATAGTATTACCTAAAAATATATCAAAATGCATACCATTATCCATCAAACAAACTTGGGTCCATTACCCAAACCTGGGTTCTCCAACTTCTCATGGCCATAACTCTCTAACCGCGAGGAGTTATGTGACGTTACACATACCACCAGAAATGGCATGACAAGCAATATCCTTCTAGGATAGTTTCACTAACAAATTCACTGGTGTTCATCTCATTATTCCACAAATAAGCATAGGGTTCTCTAACCATACTTCTAGAATAACTCAATCCGCAAAGCGTCTTCCTGTGAGGTCTTTCACCATAAGGGGACCACTTTGGAGTTCATCCATTTCTACTTACTATCAACCATGATAAGACAATAATGAGTCATATTTACATCAAAAAATATTGGGTCCATTACCCAACCTTTGTGCTACGGGGCTTTCTTCAAGGGTTGACATCAATGACAACCAACCTTAATCAACAATCTCCCCCTTTGTCATTGATGGAAACACTTTGATGCAATATTGAAATCATATCACTCATGCTCCCCCTGGAACCATGCCTCTGTCCTCTACCTCTATCCTCTGCATCTAATAAATCTCTCCCCCTTTGTCATCAATGGCAAAGGTATCTTTCCATACAGGGTTTCTCCCCCTGACTGAACAGTCCTCTTATGGTGCTTCCTCGTGTAAATCTAAGACATATAAGATAAGCTTTCAAAAAGAATTAATTTTTGAGTAGAAATAACTCCAAGTCTTTGGCGAAGATATTCAAAGGATTCTCATGGAAGTGGTTTTGTGAATATGTATGTCACTTGTTCTTTTGTGCCCACATACTCAACTCTGATGTTGTTTTCTGCAACCTGTTCCCGTAGAAAGTGATACTTTATTGGAATGTTCTTCATCTTGGAGTGCATCACTAGGTTCTTCGAGATATTTATGGCACTTGTATTATCAAAATATATCGTAATGGGCTCATCATACTCAACCTGTATATCTGTCAGAGTTTGTTCCATCCAAAGAACCTGTGTACAACATGATGTTGCTGCAATATACTATGCCTCGGCTGTAGATAAAGATATTGATGATTGTTTCTTGCTTAGCCATGATACTAAACACTCACCCAAGTAGAACATTGCTCCACTGGTGCTTCGTCGATCATCAATACAACCTGCCCTATTTGCATATGTGTAGGCAATAAGTGATAGATCCTTTCCTTTTGGATACCGTAATCCAAACTGTTATGTTCCTTTGAGATATCTGAAAATCCTCTTCACTGCTAACATATGTGACTCCTTTGGTGTTGCTTGAAATCGTGCCACTTGTCCAACTGCCTGCATTACATCTAGTCTGGATGTTGTCACATATAGTAGGCTGCCAATCATTGACATGTATTGCCTCTGATCTGTAGACTTTGAATCATCATCTTTGCTCAACTTGCAACTGATTTGCATGGGAGTGATAACTAGTTTGCAATCTTCCATTCCAAACCTCTTTAGCATTTCTCTGATATACTTGGTTTGAGAAATAAAGATTCATTGGTTGCTTTGACGTATCTGAAGTCCCAAAAAGAAGGATAGTTCTCCAAGTAACGAAATTTCAAATTCATTCTGCATATATTTTGCAAATTTCTGGCTTAACCTGTCATCATCACTACCAAAAATAATATCAACAACATAAACTTCAATTAATAAAATATTATCTTCACTTACCTTGATGTAGAAGTTGTTGTATGCACTTCCTTTTCTGAATCCTGTCTGCTGCAGATACTTATCCAGTCTAGAGTACCATGCTCTAGGAGCCTGTTTTAGACCATACAAGGCCTTCTTTAATTTACACACATAATCTACGTTGTCTGACAATTGAAATCCTTTTGGTTGTTCAATGTAGACTTCTTCTTCAAGTTGCCCATTCAGAAAAGCTGATTTTATGTCCATCTGATATGCTTTAACATTTTTTTAGCATGCATAGGCTAAAAGCAACTAGATTGCTTCCATTCTGGCAACTAGAGAAAATGTTTCGTCAAAGTTGATTCCTTCAATCTGTGCATATCCTTTACATACCAATCTAACTTTGTTCCTTGTAACTTGTCCATCTTCATTTAATTTTTTCCTGAAAACACATTTGTGCCATTCACATTCTTATTCTTTGGTCTTTGAACTAGTTCCCAAGTGTCATTTTTCTCTATTTGATCCCATTCTTCATTCATGGCCTTATTCCAAAATTCATCCTTGTTGGCTTCTTCAAAACAATTTGGTTCAATTGTAGATAAGAGTGCTAGGTCTGTTTGTTCTGGTGAACAGATTTTTCTTCTAGTCTCAACTCCTGCATCTTTGTTTCCAATAATCTGATTTGAATGATGGTTTTTATGTACTCGTTTGCTAGGTGTTTTTGGAGATACTTTCTTAACTTGCTCTTATGTTTCTGTCGGATTCTCTTCATCTTCCTCTTCTACTTCATCTTATGCTTCTTCTTCTTCGAAAATTTGTTCCATTGATTTGTTTTCTTCTTCCTTTGATTATGGTCTGCATGTTTCATCAATTGTTACGTTGATGATTTCCACAACTTTGTTCAATATTAGATCGTAACACTTGTATGCTTTCCTTGTACTTGAGTAACCAACAAGTACTCATTTGTCCACACGAGAGTCAAACTTTCCCATTCTGCCATCTTCTCTTTTGATGTAGCATTTGCCTCCAAAAACTCTGAAGTGCTTCACATTTGCTAGTCTTCCTTTCCATAGCTCATAGGGAGTTTTATTAGTGTTGTTTATGAGCATGACTTTGTTTTGAATGTGAACTGCTCTATGCATTGTCTGTGTCCAAAATATATCTGTCAATTTGGAATCCATTAGCATTGTTCGAGCCATTTCATGTACTGTCATGTTCTTTCTTTCAACAACTCCATTATGTTGAGGTGTCCTAGCAACAGAGAATTGTCTTTTTATTCCATGACTACTACAATATTCCATAAATTCATTTGAAGTGAACTCTCCTCCATTATCAGATCTCAAGCATTTGATTCTTGAATCCATCTCATTTTCAACCATTTCCTTGTAGATCTTGAAGTTTTTAAAAGCTTCTGACTTGTTCTTGAGAAAGAAAACTGCAATCATTCTTGTATAATCATCAACTAATAACATAAAGTATCTCTCACCTTTTAAGCCCTTTGTTTTAGTTGGTCCAACTAGATCAGTATGCACAATTTCCAGTGGTCTTGTTGTTGAATATTCCTTTGATTTGAACATGGTCTTTGTTTTCTTTCCTTATTGACAATGCTTGCATAAAGTGTTGGTTGGTTTCGTGATCTGGGGCATTTCTCTAATTACTTCTCTTTTTCTAACTTTGATAAGGTTATCAAAATGTATGTGACCCATTCTTCTGTGCCATAGCCAACTTTCATCTTCCTTTCCTAGACAACACTTTTCATTTCTAATTTCACTTAACACATATATGTTGTTTGAAGTTCTTGCAGCTATACCGACCAATTTCTCTGAACCTTCTCTTCTTATCTCACACTTTTGTGAATCGAAAGTAACTTAATGACCTTGGTCACACATTTGACTCCCACTTAGAAGATTATGTTTCATATCTTCTACCAGTAGAACATTTTGTTCCTTTTTATTCTTGTTCCTAATTCGGATTTTGCCTTCTCCAATGATTTTGGCTTAATTATCATTTTCGAAGGAGACTGATCCATTCTTTCCTTTCACAATGTAAGAAATTTGTCTTTATTGTTGGAAGATTGGTTGTTGTCATTGATGTCAACCCTAGTCATGGGTTTTGGACCACAAGATTGATGAAGTTATTTGGACATGAAGGAAAATGCACATGTAGATACAACACCCATGGATGGATAGTATACATCATGCTC
>ML786004.1:309243-341505 GCA_009831015.1 Picea engelmannii | reverse complement strand
ATCCCCGAGACCAAGCTGTGGAACAAGGTGAGTGGATATTTCACCACTGAGTTGCTCACAAGGGTTTGTACAACAAAACCCCCAAACTGAATGCTCAAGAGCAATAGCAAATGCTAATCCAAAACCAGAATGCCTAATAGGTGTGCCCTAGCCTCTTACTTATACTTTTTTCCTTCTAATTCTCTGTTGAGTTAGGTTAACTCCCAGGGTTAATCTTCTATTCTTCTGTTGAGTTATCTTTTACCCTTAATCCCTTTTCCTTTCTTAAGTCAACTTAAAAATATAACTTTAGCCTCCTTGACTTCCCCCTTCAGTGTAAGACTATGACCTAGTGGGGGTACCCAGGCCACTGAGTCTCCACATCACCTCTCTAAGAGGTGGGGGACATTACAGTCTCCCCTGCTTGAAATTTCTTGTCCTCAAGCAATTCCAAACCCGCTTCTCTTACCACGTGTTCCTGCTCCCAAGTGGCATCCTCAATGGGTAAATCCTTCCACCTAACCAGGTACTCCTTGATGCTTCGGTTTTTGAGCCTCTTCTCTCGGACTTCTAGTACCTCCTCCAGAATCAAAACAAGTTGTCCCTCCTCATCCATGGGGGGTAATACCTCAATAGGCCTGATGTGTTGACTGAGGGCTTTCTTAAGGCACGAGACATGAAAAACGTTGTGAATTCTGCTACCCTGTGGAAGCTCCAGCTCATAAGCTATGGCCCCTATCCTCCTGCTAACTCTGTAGGGTCCAAAGAAACGTGGCTGCAGTTTCTCCGCTCCGCTTCTTTTAATGGAAGCATGCCTGTATGGTTGCAGCCTCAAGTAGACTAAATCGCCAACCTCAAAAGTCCGGTCAACTCTATGCTTGTCTGCTTGGACCTTCTGCTAGTTTTGTGCCCTATGTAGATGATCCCTCAATTCCCTAAGAATGTCTTGGCTCTGTTGCACCGAATCCTGCACCATGGGTGCCCTACTATCCCCAAAGGAAATCTCCACAAAGGAAAGGGGATCATAGCTATATAAAGCTCTAAAGGGTGTCATGCCTATGGATACATGATGGGTGGTGTTGTAGCAATATTCTCCCAAGTGCAACCATCTGACCCATGCTTTCTGTTGTCCTACTACGTAATTTCTGAGGTAGCCTTCCACCCATTTGTTGAGTATTTCAGTTTGACCGTCCGCCTGAGGATGATAACTAGTACTAGGAGTCAATGTCGTACCTACTAATCTGAACAACTCTTGCCAAAACGTACTCATGAATCTGTTGTCCCTGTCACTGATAATGGTCTTGGGTAGGCCATGTAGTCTGAACACCTCACTGAAAAATAATTTGGCCACTTGTGCTGCACTGAAGTATGTGGCTATGGAAAAGAAGTGTGCAAACTTCGTCAATCTGTCCACCACCACGAAAATGCAATCCTTCCCCTGTGCTATGGGCAAACCGGTGACGAAATCCATGGATATACTTTCCCACTTGTGTTCTGGAATGGGTAGGGGTTGCAACAGTCCTGCAGGGTGCGTGTGCTCATCCTTGTTTTCTTGGCATGTGGTGCACTCTTTGACATGCTTAATCACATCCTCCTTGAGGCCTTTCCATGCAAACCTCTCTCTCACCTACCTGTATGTCTTACTGATGCCCTGATGTCCTGCTACTGGTGAGTTATGACACGCATGCAAGATCTTAGCTTTGAGAATTGATCCAAGAACTAAGAAGATTCGGCCTTTATAATAAATGAGGTCCTTTATGACCCTGAAGTTGTCGTCCTGTATTTTTCCATCCAATAGTTGACAAGAGAACAGATCCTTTGCATATTCCACTATCAAGTGATCCTTCCAGCCAACTGACATACCGGACATGGCAAAAATGGATGGCCTCCTGGATAATGCATCGGCTACTGCATTGTTCTTCCCCTTGACAAATTCAATGTCGAAGTTGTAGGCCTGTATTTTGCTTACCCATTTATGTTGTCTTTCATTCAAATCTTTCTGCTCCAGTAGATATTTAAGATTGTTATGGTCTGATTTGATCACAAACTTTGCACCTACCAAATATTGCCTGAATTTGGCTAGTGCATGCATGATAGCCAACATTTCTTTGTCGTAAATGATGTAAAGTAGTTCAAGACCTCTGAGTTTCCAACTTTCATAGGCAATGGGGTGCCTATTCTGCATCAACACGGCCCCTATACCTTCCCCCGATGCATCACACTCCAAGGTGAAGGGTATGCCGAAATATGGGAGAGCTAGAACTGGATAGGTACTCATGACTTCTTTCATTTTCTCCATCATGGCTTGGGCCTCGTCACTCCATTTGAAGGACCCATTTTTGGTCAGGTCAGTCAAGGGTGCGCACAGTTGAGAGAACCCTTTAACAAATTTCCTGTAGTATGTGCATAGGCCCAGGAATCCCCTCAGTTCCGTGAGTGTCTTTGGAGTAGGCCATTCCCTAATGGCTATTATTTTCTCCTGGTGTACCTGTACTCCTTTTTCCCCTATGATGTGTCCCAAGTAGAGTACCTCTGTCATCCCAAACTCACACTTGGATTCCTTGGCGTATAGTGACTGTTCTTCCATGACTGACAGGATTTGATCCACATGTCGAAGGTGTTCCTCCCAGGTTTTGTTGTAAATGAGTAAGTCATCAAAGAATACCAACAAGTGTTTCCTCAGCTTCTTGTTGAACACATGGTTCATGCAGGACTGGAATGTGGCTGGGGCATTAGTTAACCCAAATGGCATTACCAAAAACTCATAATGGCCGTAGTGACACCTAAAGGTTGTTTTTGAGATGTCCTCCTCCCTCATCTTGATTTGATGGTAGCCCGAACGGAGATCATTTTTTGTGAAATAGATAGCTCCATGCAGTTCATCCAACAACTCATCAATCATGGGTATGGGGTACCTGTTTTTTATCGTCTTTTTATTCAAAGCCCGGAAGTCAATGCACATTCTCATCGTTCCGTCCTTTTTCTTAACCAAGATTATTGAAGAAGCGAACGGGCTTGAACTCGGCCTGATGTGTCCCATGTCTAGAAGCTCTTTGATGGCTTTCTCTATCTTGTCTTTATACTTCTTGGGATGCCTATAGGGTGTGGTGATAACTGGTTTAGCCCCTGCTTCTAGCTCAATAATGTGCTCGAACCCCCTATCTGGTGGCACACTCGGAGGAATCGGCCCAAACATCTTGTGGTGCCTGTCAATGATCTTTTTAATCTCTGGAGCATAGTGCACCTTTCCCTTCTCGTCCACTCGTGTTGAGACTTTACATTCTGCTGCATATACAATTTCTTCCCTTCTGAAGATGGCTTCCATCCTCTTGGCCGTGACCACTCTGGCGGAGTTACCTGTCATGCCTCTGAGCACAACCTTTCATCCTCCTTCCTCTACAAAGGACATTTCCATGGTCTTGTAATTGGTGGTGATGGGCCCTAAAGTGTTGAGCCACTACACCCCTAGGATGATGTTGGTATCGGGAAGATCCATCACATACACATCCTGAACTAACTCATTCCTTCCTAAGGTGAGTTTCATACCTGGTATGTATCTGTCACAGGGCATAGTACTCCGGCCTGCTACCTCTACTTTGAACCCTTCAAACTCTATTGTAGGTATGTGCCTCCTCTTTAGTAATGCCTCATCAATGAAATTGTGGGAAGCTCCTCCATCAATCAGAACCAAGACTCTCTGTCCCTGTAAGACCCCTCTCATCCTAAAAGTGTTGAGCTTGGGTACCCCCCTGATAGATGCCAAGGTAGCCTTCTCTCCAGCCGCACAGTCAAGTTCTGGAACCTCCTCTTCTCCTATCTCTGCAGTTTCGGCCTCAATGTTTTGTATCTGACCACACTCTTGCTCCTCTTCATTGTCCGAGGTAACTTCTAGATAGTGAACCTGGCCACGTCCCATGCACTTATGTGACAGATTTCATGGTTCTTTGCAAGTGAAGCAGAGTTGCTTTCTCCTCAGTTCCCTTCCGACGTTGTCATCTATCCTACCACGGCCCCTGTCAAATCCTTTTGGGTCACGTCCCCCCTGATTCATTGGAGGTCTTTGATCTCTTCCTCCACTGTTAAGAGGTGGTCTGGGTATGAATCTAGGCTTCACTGCTAGCCCCAAATCCCTCGCCTTCTAAATGGTCTCCTGTAGGTTGTGGGGTTTAAAGGCCTTTACCCAACCCTTCAAGGGTTCTATCAACCCTTCTGTGAAAAGCATCATGAGCCTTGTTGGGGACATATCCTGTACCATAATTGCCAATCTCTGAAATTCATCAATATGCACTTCAACTGTACCTGTTTGTTTGAGTTGGGTAAGCTCCCGGAAATGTAGCTCAGGATCTCCTTGGTCAAATCTATCAATGAGCCTCTAAGTGAACTCTATATAGGATACAATCTGATTGTGGCCGAGTGTGGTGAGTCCATGATACCACCAGTCATGAGCCTTGCCATCCAGGTACATAGTGGAAAATTTGATGGCCTCCATCTCTCTCATGGGGTTGAGTAGCAGGTAAGTATCCAACTTTTGTACCCAAGATTGAGCTGTCATCTTGGTCGTACCATCAAAGTATGGAATTTCTATTTTTCCCACTTTTCGTTCAAACTCAAAACTGCCCCTGTTGTTCGTCCTGGGTTGATTTCTGAACTTGAGTTGACAATACTGGTCTAGGGACATCTATTTTTGGATCTTCATATCTAAACTGTAGTATTCATTGGTACTCCTCGCCAATTGTCCAACAAAATCTTCAACCAATTCCTGTTGCCCTAGCTCATCTGAGAATGTGGGCATATACGGTCTCGAGTTGGCTCTGCCACTCATATGTCAGTCAAGTTGTTCATCTATGAATGTGGGTATGTATCTCCTCGAATTGATCCTGCTACCCATTTGACCCTGGAGCGTGTCTCCTTCCAAACTCCCCTCGGATCTGGAAGCTTTCTCTTGATTATGTCTGATCTCCTCATGGATCCCACCAGATCCCCCGACCTCCTTATGCCCATAAGTATCAGGGTCTTTCCCCTTATGTGCCATTTCCATTAGAAATGAAGTTAGCTTGGATTGGTTCATGTTCATTATCTGTAGGTTTTTGTCAACTTTCTTCAATGTTTCAGAAAGCTCAGCCCGTCCCTTCCTGTTGGTTTCATGGTATTCGTCCAAATATCGGACCAATGTGCTTTCCGTGCGATTGACGGATTACTGGAACTTGTTAAATTTCACTGCTACAAGAGTTAAGTCTAAAGCTTCATGGTCATCTTCGGATCCCTCCATCTCGACCTCTGTTTCAGTGTTGGGTTTCTTCCTCCGACCCATAAGGATATCGCTGTACCTTTGCATGCGTCGATCCTTCCACAAGTTTGGAGGATCGAAGCTCTGATACCACTATAATGATCCCAAGCCAAATCTTTTCTTGGAATCACTAACTACTACTGATCTATTGATGTGCAGTTATTTATTGAGTTATTAAGTGCATACAAGATTCATCAACACATGAAGATCACAATGTATTCAAGATGTAGAAGCACAAGCAAAGATCTAACCTTTTTATTATGAGCAATGTAAGATCAATACAATAGATGGCTGATCTGGCATAAACCTCAGATGGCCATACAAGCAATAGATATGTGCTGCTACAAAATGCTCCCGACAATACAAAATAAGCCTCCAAAGGCTGGATATACAATGAAGACTGAATCAAGTAGAACTGAGTCGTACTAATGCTCAACCTCCAAGCTGAAAAGTGCCACGCCCTGCTAGAATGCTGAAGCCCTCAATAATTCATCCCTGCTACCAAAAGTGTCCAATCATCCCGAGAAATATGCCAAATGATAGATCGGGCAACTGTAAGGACAACCCAAATGTCCAAATTCCCAAATCCACTCTCAAACCCTGTAGATCTAAATTTCTCCACTAAATGGTGCGCCCCACTAGATGACTGAAACCCTAGCTGGTTTGGCCCTGATGAGGGAGGCCTCCAAATGCTCTGAAATTCTCCAAGAATATAGATTGGGCTATGAGAATCCCGTGGGAGAAGTTTCGGACTCAGATCTCAAGCATATCTCCCTAGATCTGAGTTTTACTGAATCACAGGACGTCCCCTATGGCTCCAAGACGTCACAATCTGCAGACAAATGTAGAATGATGATAACCCTCCGAAAAATCCCTCAAACTGATGGTCCTACCCCTGCAAACAAAACCCAACTGTCGGAATGGCCCCAGGCCCTGAGGATAAGCTGGATCGAACCTCCCTCTAGATGATGGTGCGCCCTTGCTAGAAACACAAGAACAGTACGACTTGCTACCTTCTGAAGTGCTAGATGGAGATGGGTTGAGACTAGAATGGTTTGGAGGAGTCTTTCATTCCCGAGACCAAGCTACAGAACAAGGTGAGTGGATATTTCACCACTGAGTTTCTCACAAGGGTTTGTACAGCAGAACCCCCAAACTGAATGCTCAAGAGCAATAGCAAATGCTAATCCAAAACCAGAATGCCTAATAGGTGTGCCCCAGCCTCTTACTTATACTTTTTTCCTTCTAATTCTCTGTTGAGTTAGGTTAACTCCCAGGGTTAATCTTCTATTCTTCTATTGAGTTATCTTTTACCCTTAATCCCTTTTCCTTTCTTAAGTCAACTTAAAAATATAACTTTAGCCTCCTTGACTTCCCCCTTCAGTGTAAGACTATGACCTAGTGGGGGTTCCTAGGCCACTGAGTCTCCACATCACCTCTCTAAGAGGTGGGGGACATTACAAAGTCACTCTTAGTCGTCGATCTAAGATACCCTTCGGATACTATTCTGACCATTAGATCAAGGAGATGAATATGTGTCACATCGGGAGATCTACGTTGACAGGCCACATCAGCAAGAAACTATGACAAACCACGTCAGCAGTCCACGTCAGCAAGGACATGTGGCACAGTTAGAGAATGACAAGTGTCAAGTTGAATTGGAATTTTAGGTACGTGCAAATCATGAATTTGAGTGACACGCGACAGCTACTCAACTTGTGACACGTCATCAAGTGACATCACTCCAGGAGTTTTACTTCGGGAGTTTTACCACCAGCACTTACCCAAAGTCCCGAAGTCCCGAATGACGAAGTCCCGAAGTGGACACGAGACGTCCAATCTAAAGATCACTTCGGGAGCATTCTCGACCGTCGATATACTATAGTGGAAGAACAGTGTAAGTGGAAGTATTAACCAACAGCAAGAGGTCTCCACCACTTATGAATTTCTCAGCAGGTGATCACTCAGGAGGAAAATGGAGCAACGTTTATTCGAAACCTCCAAAATCCTGAATGTCAAAGTCCCGAAGTGGACATGGGTCGTCTGATCTGAAGAATACTTCGGGTCCACTCTCAATCGTTGATCAAAATATAGTGGAAGGATAATGTAAGCATAATAATCGAAGTCCTAAAGTAATTGGTGGCCATCCATCTCAATGCTTGATTAAGTCTTGGGCATCGGATTAAGGAATGAGAGGATAGATGTAAGGATCGAATATGACCATTGATCTGGTTCTGTGATATAAATGTGAACCATCTAATCTGTTTGGCAAAATCGTATTCGAGATATTTGAAAGGTTGGAAGTCCCGAAGACCCGAAGGGTGAAGTCCCGACAATCGTCCATCTCATTGGGAGATTGAATCGTGACCGTTGAATTGATAAGCACTCAAGCGCTCGTCTCACCTCACGTGAGGTCACCGCCATTGGTCATATGGTAAAGAGATTTAAAGGGCAAAATGTAATGCATCGCTTAAATTGATAAGCTTGTGGTTCTACGCCAATGATCATATGAACATGGTTTGAAGGAAGCGTCGATTTTTGTAATCACAGAGACGAAGGAAATCAATCCATACATGTGATCGATTTATGAAAGTAAAGGGGATGCCAGGTGTCAAGTTGAAGACCCAGAATGATGATATCCGGTGGTCCCAAAAGTTATTGTAAATAAACAAGTTAGTTATAACTTGTTGCACAAGTCGACCCAATAACTTAAACAAGTTTTGAACATAAGCAACTATAAATACAACCATGATTGGTTCACTGGATTGTATGCTTGTATGAAGAAGACGAGCTTGTGGAAAAGATAAGCTCCTGAGAAAGAGCAACCTGCGAAGAAAAATGAAGGGGATATGGACCTGAGGTCCATGCAAATATCAGAGAGAAGAAGAAGTGAAGAAGGAACGAATATCAGAGGAAAGAAGAAGAAGTGAAGAAGGAACGAATATCAGAGGAAAGAAGAAGAGAAGAAGGCACGAATTTCAGAGAGAAGATGAAGTTTGATGATGAGTGTTGATGGTATACCTCTGATCATGAAACAAAGTTGATTCAATAATGGATCACTGCTAGTAGAGTTGAATTATTGTATAAACTCTAGTTGGATAGACTGCGTTCTATCAACAAGTTGGGTCTTGCTTGAGAGTTGGTGCTCTCCTAGGAGTTGGTGCCCCTTACTTCAGTTGGTGCTGAAACAAAATAGTTGGTGCTGGGAAAATCCTTATTACTATATTCACATATATTCATATAAATTATATACAAACATCTGGTATCTCTTGTGTCCATTGTGACTATGATTTGATTATTCTTAATCTGTACAATTATGTTTTAATTGCTAACTTGCAAGTAGAAAAGTCATAAAAGTCCACACACTAATTCACCCCCCTCCCCCCCCTCTTAGTGTGGGTGATGTGTTCAACAAACACCACAAGAAAATGGTGTGTCAAAAAGGATGAACAAGGCAATCATGGAATATGCAAGGAGTATGAGATTGCATGCCAGGTTTCCCTTACAGTTTTGGGTAGATGTTGTAGATAATATTGTTTACTTAATAAACACAAAGCTTTCAAGATCCTTGGATGGTGGCATTCTAGAGGAGACATGGACATGTAAAAAGGTAAACTACTCATTTTTGAAGACTTTTGGTTGTGAAGCATTTATCCACATTGATAAAGAAAATAGAACAAAGCTTGAGGCAAAATTCAAGAAGTGTACCTTTATTGGATACAATGTTAATGATTTTGGTTATCGCTTATGGAATTATGAAAATCATAAAATCATTAGGACTAGAGATGTGATATTTAATGAAAAGGTCATGTACTGAGATCAGTTGCACATAAAGAAACAAGAAAAGGAAAACACATAATACATAGTGTTTGATGAAATCAAAGAAAATGAAATTCCAAAGGTACCAGAAAATCAAAATGTACAACAGCAAGAGTAACATGTACCTCAAACTCCTGCAAGTTTTGTTAGAAGATCTACCAGGTTAATTAGACCCCCTAAACGATACTCTCCTTCATTGTATTATTTATTGTTGACTAATTCTGGTGAACTAGAAAGTTATGAAGAGGCAATGCAGGTAGACACTAAAAAGAAGTGGGACTAAGGCATGAAAGAGGAAATTGATTCCTTGGTAAATAACCAAACTTGGAACTTGGTTCAGTTGCCTACAGGAAAAAGAGAATTACAAAATAAATGGGTTTATAGGTTGAAGGAAGAAGATGGAGGCAAAAAGAGGTACAAGGCTAGACTTGTTGTAAAGGGGTTTGCACAAATGAAAGCATAGATTTTGATGAAATATTTTCTCCTATTGTTAAAATGACTTCAATTAGGACTATTTTAAGTCTTGTGGCAGTAGAAGATTTGCATCTTGAACGGTTAGATGTAAAAATATCTTTTCTCCGTGGAGATTTGGAGGGAGAGATTTATATGCAACAACTACAGGGGTATGAGGTCAAAGGAAAGGAGAATTTGGTATGCAGGTTGATGAAGAGCTTGTATGGCCTAACGCAAGCTCCAAGGCAGTGGTATTTGAAGTTTGACAAGTTTATGACATAACAAGGTTATAGTAGATGTCATTTTGAGCAATGTATTTATTTTAAGAGGCTAGAAAATGGAAGTTATATTATCTTGCTATTGTATGTAGATGACATGCTTGTTGCAGGGTCTGACATGCATGATACAAATGTGCTAAAAAAGCAATTAGCTAATTCATTTGCGATGAAGGACTTGGGTGTTGCAAAGAAAATACTTGGTATGAGAATAACAAGAGACAAGAAAAATCACAAATTAACATTGTCTTAGGGTGAGTACATAGAGAAGGTGTTGGAGAGATTTAAAATGCAGAATGCAAAACCAGTTCGTACACCTTTGGCTAACCATTTCAAATTAACAAAGGAAATGTGTCCCAAGACATAGGAGAAGATATAATACATGTCCAAGGTCCCTTATTCATCATCAGTTGGCAGCTTGATGTATGCTATGGTGTGCACAAGACTAGATATTGCACATGTAGTGGGAGTTGTGAGTAGGTATATGAGCAATCCAGGTAAAGAACATTGGGATGCAATAAAGTGGATTCACGGGTATTTGAGAGGCACTACTACTCATGCATTATGTTTTGGAGGTCCAAACACTATTCTACAGAGATATGTTGATTCAGATATGACAGGTGATAAAGATAGCATGAGAAGCACCACATGGTATGCTTTTACTATAGGTGGAAATGCAATAATTTGGATTTCGACACTGCAAAAGGTTGTTGCACTTTCAACAACGAAAACATAGTATGTTGCTGCTACAGAGGCTAGTAAAGAGATGATTTGGTTACAGAGGTTTATGGAGGAATTGAGAAAGAAGCAGGAGAATAGCAGGTTGTACTGTGACAACCAGAGTGCCGTTCATCTTGCAAATAACTCAACCTTCCATTCTAAGACTAAGCATATACAACTCATGTACCATTTCATACGATCCGTTTTGGAAGATGGACATTTGAAATTGGAAAAGATACATACTAGCCAAAATCCTACAAACATGTTAACAAAAGTAGTAACAAGGGAGAAACTGAGTTCCTGCTCAGTTTCAGTTGGTCTTTAAGAATGAAGGTGAAGATGAGAAATTTTCCAAGTCCAAGGTGGATCATAGTCCAACAAGTACAACAACAGTGAAGTTGTTGTGATCAGTCTCCAAGTGGGAGATTGTTGGTTGTGGAGCCTGATTATCTCCTTGATTCATAGGTCTTGTTTCAACCACGTTTGAACCCCATTACTTGACGGGGGGGGGTGTGGGGGGGATTTCCCCCCCACTTCTATCGCCAGGGGGGTCCAGAGGGGGGGTGGCGAGAAATTTTAGAGCCCCCCCCCCCCCCAGATGAGGGATTCGGGGGTAGTGCCCCTGAAGCAAAATTTTGGGAAAAATTGCCTTGTAAAATATTGTAATTTTGTAGTCAATCTGGATCGTTTATTATAAGGTCACATATCTGACAATAGAAGTTATGTTAGAGATTTTCCCCTAGAAGACAACCCTCTTTTATATATGAGGGAATTGTATTGCGACTGTGTGAGTGAATATTGTATTATGAGAGAGGAGATTGTGAGAGAAAGAAGGCGATCCAGATTATTTTGAGAACGAAATGAAGGCAGAGATATAACAATGAAATATACATAGATATTGCAATAAACACAGAGATACAATAATGCACAATTTTTATTAATGAGAGAAATGTACAGAAACTGTGAAATTACAGATTGAATGACTCGCTAGAATGGTGGTAGCTTATCTTTGAGAAGAGATGTGATGGCTACACTCATTCACAAGAAGATGATGATGTTTACAATGAGGCTCCAAAGGCCTTTTTAACATAAATAAAATCCAAAACCCTAACCCCGGAAGATGAAAGGCCAAAAGGTTTGTGGGCCTTGATGGGGGTAGTTGATACGTCATCTTCTCAAGGGCATAAATTTTGCATACAATCTTCGTTTGGGGTGCACAATAGCTAGTTGGAAAGGTCTAAACGAGGACACCACATTTCGTTCAACCTAGCATCCACCTTCAAATACATACTAGGCGTCGTCGAGCCCAAAAAATATCATTTAGGGCCTCAAAATGGTCTTGGAAGTTCAAGACCTGAAAAACCGTAGAAAAATTGCCAATGTGGAAACCCATGTTTTGAGCCAGTGGAATAGGTGGGTGGCCATCGATTTCCACTTGGATCAGAAGAGGAAGTTACAACGAGTATGTTGTAGGTTGTATCCCTTCATTTGTTGGATAAAATAAAGGAAGGACTTGACAATTTCTTTGGTGGACATAACTCACACTGGATGAACCACATATATCTGTGTCTCTATTGTATTGTGTATCTTCAATGTTTTATTTCCACATTTGTTTTATTTTATTGCTCTGCAATCCTGTTTTTCTAATACAGATGACATTCTCAACATTCACAATTTAATTTATGACATGAGGAGGTGTCTGTTCCCATAACTCATTGGTTGAGGCTTGGGCGTCCCACTACACCCTGGTGTTGACAGGTTCTGGGCTAGAAGTGCGGGAGTTGGAGGGGTCATGCTGAGATCCGTGGTCGCGATGAAAGTCCAAATGATACCTAGGTCTAGGTGGCATAGTGAAATGCATAAGGACATAGTAAAATGACATGGAGGTGAGAGCCAATTGTTGGTGGAAAGTCAGGTAGAGGGCGAGAGCAGAGCAAACAAAGAGGGGAGAATCAATGCCCCCTTTTATCATTTTTTGAAGCCACAATGTCCTGAGAACCCCACGATAAGCTATGCTACTAAGTCAATGAGCCAATCCTTCACAATCCTGGCTTTGCGAGTCAGTTGCGTTGGCCCTTGTTCTGGAATGATGGAAGTTACGATTAGGCAAAGTCATATCAGAGTTGAGGAGCTGGTGGACGAGGTAGAGAGTACCTTCCATATCTAGTAATGAATTCCTCATTAAATCCCATGTCATGGGCACTAACCTGTTGTCCCGTGCATCCTCCACTTGTGTGTGTTCTGACACCGCCGAATGGTTTGTGCATGGGTTGGCCACGTGCCAGCTGAGTCCTGTATCAACTGTCGTTCACGTCCCTGACACCCCATTTGAGGGAGCTTTGTATCTAAGTTCAAATGTCCTATGCTTTCTAGTATTCTAAGCTCTCTTTCTATTTTGTTCAATAATTTACTAAAATTTTATGATAAATATTAAAGATTAAAGTATTGAATGTTAAAATTTATAAGGAAAATGAGGGCCATTAAGATCATATATATATATATATATATATATATATATATATATATTATAATAATAATAATAATAATAATAATAATCTATTTTTAAGGTCACGACCCAACGATTTGACTAGTAAAGTCTAAGAAGGTATACATACCCCCCTCTGGATTTGAACCTGTGACCTCTTAAGAGGAAACACATGTTCTTAACCATTAGGCCCACTCAGGCTGTATAAAAAGGTTACATAACATATCATACTTAGTTGTTAGCAAGTCGACCCATCATCATTATTTAAGGAAAACTACACCACCTAAAATGACTTGTTGGTGGTAGACTTATCTTTGGATTTAAGGTCATTAACCTAGTTTCTTACATCCAAATAAAACAAGCTCTCAGACAATCAAAATCAATTTTAGGTCTTATGTCAAGACCAAAAGACACTATCAACCTAAATAGTATCCCCAAGAAAGCTATTATCCCTTATAGTTATCACTAAGACTACCTCCAATAAGATCTTTTACTTTTTAATAACATTTAGCCTTAATCTTTTATATGAAACCAAATATGACTAAAACTCTTACCTAAAAAAAATATACTAAACCATTTATAAAAACTTTTAAATTGATTTTTTTTTAATAAATAAACTCTATATACATAATATTCACAAAACATTAAGAAAAATAAAAGAGTTTCAATGGTAATTATTTATTATTATTATTATTATTGACTAAGTTTAATATAAATATTTTTAAATGGATGAAAACCCATTCACTCATTTAAAAACATTATATATTTTTTATAATTTAAAAAATTCTTACAAATTTTTAATTTAAAACTTTTAAATAATAATATTTTATTTATTTTTTTGAAAATATCATGGTTTCCACCTACCTGGGTCATCATCAAATCTACCTGCAAACCAGGCTTGCCTAACCCCACACCCACAATATATTTTTGGGATCTGGTGCCTCCCACCTTTGATGGGTTAAATCACAGTGAACACCCTACAGACAAATATTAAAGCCGCGATGAGAGATGCACCCAGGAGCCAACTAAAAGCAACAAATCATTTTTTTCCCCACAGATGAGTGTATGCCAACGAAGAAACACGATGAACCCACGTGTCACTGGCCAACTCCCACTTTCGACAAAAAGAAGGAAATTAAAATTATAAAGGCAAAGAAAAATTAAAAAGCCATTATAAGAAAACAGGGAAAAATAGCCTATATGGTAGATTTAAATGTTTTTTTGAAATCCGGTTAGTCGCAAGATTATTCAATCACGACTGTAGTCGAAGCTTTCAGAGGTTGAAAATCAGACCTTGCTCCGAACTGGTCTGCTGTAACGAAATCCAGGATTGAGCTGGGGATAGAGTCGGGTTTGCTGGTCATCTGGGAGAGGCGATTCATTCAGCTTCGCAGGTCTCCGAAGATGGCGTTCGCTGGCACAACACAGAAGTGCAAGGCATGTGAAAAGACGGTCTATTTGGTTGATCAATTGACGGCTGATAATTCTGTTTATCACAAATCCTGTTTCCGCTGCCATCACTGCAATGGAACCTTAAAGGTGCTGTTTTTGTTCTCTGTTCCGTTATTGTTGGATTTAGTGTGTTGGGTTGACTTTTGAGTTTACTGGTAGGGTTTTTACAGTTTTTTTGGGGGTTTGATTTGATCTGCGGGATTGGGGATTGATGTCAAAGTAGGGTTTTTTTACAGCATTTATGGTTTTAGCTAAATTTTATCAAGCCGACTTTGACTGCTTTTTGTTTTGCTAGATTAAGGTTTTGCTAGTGTTTCTAGGAATTTATTTAGGGATGGGATCTATGTGGAAGTATCCGTTTGATTGATACGTGTTTTTTAGCTGCACTTTATCATGCCCTCTTTGACTGATTCATGTCATGCCATCCAATGCGCGGATGATGGTTATTAATGAGGTTCTCAATGTTTGATTTTGGGAGTAGAATTGACCTGGGGGCAGTTTGGGTAGATGTCAAAGTTTTACTTGGAGCTCAAATATGCGTTTTCTAGCTGAATTTCATCTCACCCACTTTGATAGATTCATGGTTTACCTCGCTGAAAGGTCAATGTTTAAGATCCTTGCTAGGGTTTTTAGGAATTACTTTTATTAGGCGCTTTGATCCTAATCTGGGATGAAAATCAGAGGATAACGTAAAACAGTATTGGAGTGATTAAGTTATGATTGTGGAAGCATAAATAAAGACGAAACAAGTATTGATTACACAAAGCAAATAGAAGGTAACCGTGTTTTTATTATGAATGTTCTGTGAAAGAAAGCGTAAGAGAGTTTGAATGATTGAGTATTCTATTCTATCTGCTATGCTTCGTATAAGATATTCTATACATAGGAATTCACGTCGGGTACGGAATGTTCTTTTGGGTGACGAAGGTGATTCGGTTCTGAACTGTCGGTGACTGTTCATTTCCTGGCTTTAATGGCTGTTTAGTTCTTTAATGATGACATCTCATTGTTTTTTTAAAGCAGTTTCTAACTTTCGTTGTTCTTTGTATTCATTTCTCATTTTAATTAGGCATCATTTAGATATTTGCACACTCTAAATTTTCAATTGTGATTGCAGCTTAGCAACTATTCGTCATTTGAGGGAGTTCTATATTGTAAACCTCACTTTGACCAGCT
This sequence comes from Picea engelmannii, assembly GCA_009831015.1. Lineage (NCBI taxonomy): Eukaryota > Viridiplantae > Streptophyta > Pinopsida > Pinales > Pinaceae > Picea > Picea engelmannii. The sequence goes on along the minus strand of ML786004.1, from coordinate 325,859 downwards.
CTTTAAGAGGACGGGAAGTTTGGATAAAAGTTTTGAAGGTAAGTTATGTTTATCTGTTTCTTTTGAAGTGAATTAAATCCTTTTCTTGAAGTTAAAATGCTCAGCTTAGTATTGAGTGATTGTAGTCGATCTAAGTGTTCGGGCTTCCTGGCATTGACTTTTTTGCAGCCATTCCTAGAGCATCGAGAAATGACAAGACACAAGAGAATGAGGTAGTAGTCTGTAACTATCTAATCAATGATATAGCTAAGTATTGTGCAACAGACAACATTTGCCACACTTGCAGATTTGAACTAAGTATTTATTCTGAAAGTAGCCATTGATGGATCTTAACCATGTCAGTATTTATGCAAAATTTCAATTTCAAATTGGTCTGGCACATGTATAGCAAATTTTTAGTAAGATGTAAGAAATACAATTATAAACTTATACAGTCTTTGAGAGCATGCAAATTATGTGGATATTCTGCAAATTGTTCTTCTTATATTGGCCAAGAATTGTCTTGTTAGCGTCACCATTAGTTCTGTTTATGGCATGTTGAATTTGTTAGTTTAGGGGAGACGTGAACAGCTACATATTTTGCATGGCTTTTCAACAGTGTTTCTAATTTGTGTTTTGTAACTTTGCAGAGCAAGACACCCAATAGGGTCTCAACAATGTTTTCCGGTACACAGGATAAATGTGTTGCATGTGGGAAGACAGTGTACCCCATTGAGAAGGTAACTTTTCTTTTTTGTTTTAATCTGGATTAGGAAGCTTTGTGTTTAACTTCTCATTTTTGTTTACGGCCTTTAATCTGGATCAGGGAGCTGTGTTTTTGTTGAGATGCATTGAAATCCACACGAGTGGGATATATTTGATATCTAGAATAAGTAACAAATATCACTAATAATTCTGGGCACTTTTCTGAGAAGAATATATATTCCAATACTAGAATTTTTACCTAGGGATGATTTTGTTTGGCAGGTCGCTGTTGATGGTACATCATACCACAGACCTTGTTTCAAGTGCTGTCATGGTGGTTGTGTCATCAGCCCCTCAAATTATGTTGCTCATGAAGGCAGGCTATATTGTAGGCATCATAGTTCTCAACTCTTTAGGGAGAAAGGTAACTTCAGTCAGCTTGCGAAAGGAACACCTACAAAAGGGGTGACTGAGAACACAGACGACAAGTGATCGTTCGGGCCAGATTTTTGCTGAGAGGGTTGTATGCGCGTGTAATTGATTCATTTCATATATTTGATATGCAAGCCTGTACGATAGCCTGTGACTGTTAAGGGCATTCTTTTGTCTCCCTGTTGTTATTTGGGTTTCTGGTGTGTTCATTTTCACTTAATTTTGTGTTTTAGCTGCTGTTGATCGGAGAATTTGAGAGCTTAGAATTGTGTAATCGCTATGGCTTGTGCATGACTCATAAGCCAGTAGTCGAGACTTTTATTTATTAGTTATATTACTATATCTTGTCGAGTTCTCAATAAAAGATAGTGTTATGCTGTTGAGCAGCATCCTAGAGTGCTTTGTAATGTAGACGTAATAATCTCGATGTTTCTATAAGGTATTTGCCAATGTTTGCTTGAACATGATTCAAGTTTCGGTTGCAAAAGATAGTGTTATGCTGTTGAGCAGCATCCTAGAGTGCTGTGTAATGTAGACATAATATTCTCGATGTTTCTATAATAAGAGGTATTTGCTAATGTTTGCTTTCGAGTAGACTGATGGATGGGATCATGGAATTTTAAGTGAATTGTGTTTAGCAAGAAATCTTTTGCTGATTGTTTATTGCGAACATGGGCCTTTTTTGAGGGATGGAAATTGAAACGAAGGATATAGATTGTTAGGTTCAATAAACTATAATACCAAATATCTGAACACGGACAATCATTGCATAAATACTTGTATAGTTTATGATTTAGGAATAACCTACTAGGTTGTACTAATTGAGATCCAAAATATAGACACAGCTAGAGCTCGAATCCATCAATCTCAGTTAACTAGTTCAAAGTTGTAATGGATCTGAATGAACCTAACATTCACTGATTGTTGCCCACTTTATTGGTGTGACTTAAGGTTAAATGAAATTTAGGTAATCTTGTTATCAAAATCCATGAATTTAATCGCATGTGGATCCTGCAGTTATAATGGCGCCTTTTTAAGTTTTTGCCATTTATAGGTGTATTTTCAGGAATCAATCCGCCAAGATTGGTGTACCTGGAGCTAAGATCGCTGAAGGCTTGCCTCATCTGAGCCTTAATATTTTTATCTTGATATTACAGAGTATTTCTTCAATAAATTAATCTTTTTTTGGGTATTTAGTATGTGTTTTTAGTGGGGTTATGTTTTTCTGAAAATTTTGTTCAAGATGGCAAAAACTTTTAAAGGCAATCTTCCTAAATCTTTTGCCCCACAAACAAAAAATCTATCAAAACAAGAACTTATATGTTGCAGTGCCGTTTCAAGATCTAAATCTTCTGATTTGTTAATTTGTAAAATCTTCCTTTTGTATTTTTGTCCCTCTTCCCCATTGCCATTTTTATTTGGGACCGCCATTATTTTATGTAAATGTTCATTTGTTTTCTTATACCCGAATTCAAGTTCAAGTGCAGCATGATGGATTTGTGGCATTTTCAAAATATCTACTACTTGCTATTTGTACAATTCCCGGGAATGGATTTATGGTATTTTCAGTTTTTTTTGTACAACGGACTTAGAAATGGATATATGGATCCAGTGAAGCCGTAATTTTTTTAATAGTGCCTCAGGGAAGCAAATTTTAACTGGGATACAAATAGAATTGATACGAGGATACCCGGTTATCAATTCCTTGAACCTTCCTGGTTATTCTTGTTAACCTTGGAAGGTGTCATATTTCAACTGATGAGCTGCATAGCAAGCATATGGGTAATGGTTGCAGTGTGATATCAGCAGATTGGTTGAGGTAGAAGCTCAGCTTGCAAACGACAATAGTGACCTCGAACTACGAAGGCTATTTGGTTCAATTAGTGAAAGCACTCGAGGAATAAGTTGATAACAACCATCAAGCAGAAGCTACATCTTGAAATAGTCTCTGGTTGAGGTGTTAATCTGAACATGTTTAAGAGACAACTAATGGATAATGCAGGAGGAGCTATGCTCAAAACTAATTCTCTGCTTCTTAGGCATTCACATTCCGGCATAGGAAAGGTTTGCACTGGAATAGGTTCCTATGAGCAGGTATTTGCTCATGATTGTGAATGTGGTGCCAGTCCATGGGAATGAAACTTTGTTAACTTATCAATTGTGGCTGCCCAAAAACTAACTACAAATCATGTTTGTCGAGATTAATTAATATTGTTAAAGGAATGCATTTTTGGTTCCTCAAAGCAAAGCATATAATTAGATGCATTTTGGGTAGAAAATTCTATGAGCAGGTAGTTGCTCATGATTGTGGATGTGGTGCCAGTCCATGGGAATGAAACTTTGTTAACTTATCAATTGTGGCTGCCCAAAAACTAACTAGAAAGCATGTTTGTTGAGATTAATCGATATTGTTCAAGGAATGTTTTTTGGGTTCCTCAAAGCAAAGCATATAATTAGATGCATTTTGGGTAGAAAATTCTTTTCTAGGATTTGCTGGAGTTTTTGTCTACTGCATCCCTTTGTTTGACGATGGTTATTAGCTTCTTCAATGATCTATACATCTGTTGTTGGTCTCATAGAATACCAGATGATATCGTTTCTGACTTCAGATATCTGGTGAAACTTTGAAACAATTAATTGAGAATGGAGACTAGAGGCTGTATTTTTGTTAAATGTTATTCCAAGACTCGATGGGAAGTAGGATTCTCGAATTTGTAAATTTGTAAGCAGCTGGTGTAGACCTCCAAAATGAGTGAGAGTGTTGATGTCTAATAAGCATGGAAACTGGAGGGTGAGAATGCAGATGTCTAATAAGCATGAAATAGATGGGTTTGAGCCTTGGCCAATTCAAAATCAAAATTGATTTCAATTCCTCTAGCATACAAATTAGATTCAATTTGTCAGTATCTTGGAAGCTCTTAGGACGATGATCTGTGAATGAAGAATTTATAGTGCACTCACTTCACCAACATAGACACCTTGTGGAATTAAATTTCCGTTCTCTGTTCTTAGACTTATACAAAGATGTTAGTGTCAAAAGGGCTACAAAGCCTCTGTTTTTGATGTAGCCTGTGCACAACAACCAGTTAACAAAGTCAATAATAATCAAAATTCTTGGTTGGTTTCTTTGTTGTTGTCACTAGGCGGTTACACAACGATTGCCTATGCTTCTTTGCTTCAAGGCTTGAGTTCTTGTGTTTGCAATGTTCCCTTTTCAGACAATTGAATGACACACAACTACTCTGTTTGGGCAAAACTCCTTCATTCCCATTCCCAATTCCTTTATTTACCATTCTCCTAAAAGAAGATACATTCACAGTTGGATACAAACATGAAGTGAAAGGTTAAATGCAAAAATGGTTGAAGCCCAAATGCTACACGTCCTAATAGTTTAGGTATGTAACCCAGCAATACACTTGTCATCAACACTCCAACAACAAAAGATAAAAGGCTCTACTATCAAGAATTAACACTCCAACAACAAAAGATAGAAGGCTCTACTATCAAGAATTAGTGAGGTGCTCTAGCATGAGAAATGCTAATCCAACAACAAACACTAATTCAACAACAAACACGATATGTTTATTTATATAGAAACATAAAAAATATTTATATAAAAATATTTATATAGACAAGAACACTCAAGTTCTACTCAATGCTCAAGTTCTACTCAATGCCTATGCTCCCAACATTAAAACACATATGGCTCTATCCCAATTCAAGTTAACTATGTTTCTCATAATGCTTTGACCTTTCTTTTTCTTTGTAGTGTGTATGGACAAATAAGAACTCAACCAATTGAACCCATACTTGTTTTTTTCTTTGTAGTGTGTATGGACAACTAAGAACTCAACCAATTGAACCCATACTTGTTCTTATCATCAACATGTACAAAAAGACATTAATACATGTAACCCATACTTTTTCTTATCATCAACATGTTCTTATCATCATGTACAAAAAGACAATGAATTAATACATGTATGAGATATTAGCTAATTAAACCATGTGAGAAATGGCTTTGTTATGTGAACCATGCGTCTAGTATCAAGAATTAGTGACGTGTTTTAGCATGAGAAATGCTAGTCCAAAAACAAACATGATATGTTACTCCATTACATAAAAATATTTATATAGCCCAGAACACAAGTTCTACTCAATGCCTATGTTCTCAACATTGAAATATATATGGCTCTATCCCAATTCAAGCTAATTATGTTTCTCATAATGCTTTGACCTTCGCTCTATCCCAATTCAAGTTAACTATGTTTCTCATAATGCTTTGACCTTTCTTTATGTTTCTCATAATGCTTTGACCTTGTCTCTATCCCAATTCACGCTAACTATATTTTTCATAATGCTTTGACCTTTCTTTGTAATGTGTTTGGACAACTAAGAACTCAATTGATTGAACCCATACTTGTTCTTATCATCAACATGTAAAAAAGATAATGAATTAATACTTGTATGAGATATTAGCTAATTAAACCATGTGAGAAATGGTTTTGTTATGTGAACTATGCGAAGGATGGCCACCCATTAAATACAAGGAGTGGTTGAGCTAATTGAACCATGTATTACCATGATATGTTCACATAGAAGCTTCACTAAATGCCATCCGCCTTGCTTAAAGTCATGCCCATCCATATTGAAACATACTATATGTCAAAACAATGGGAAGGAGACTATTACAAACCAGCTAGCCATCCAACCCAATACTCACCTCGGAGTGGGCTAACTCGGGAGCAATCTTCCCTCCCGAGTTAATTTTCCGGCAAGTTTTCTGGAGATGCAGTTTTGAATTTCCGATTGATCTAGAAGTCTGATCGATTTTCTAAGCATCTGGGTTGGTTTAAAATGGGGCAAAACCCCTAGGGTAAGGATTTGAAATGCATGGAACTTTGATCCATGCCAAACTCAAGCTACCCCTGAAAATCTGGCTGGATTCAGGCCCATTTTTTTGCTTGAAAAGAGGGAAGATTGCTCCCTAGTTAGCTTACTCCTACTCACCCCCAACAAACACAGTCCAATGATTACGTTGAAGGAAGACATGCACACGACGTGTACGGACCTATATGGCCTCAAGCTTTCTTCACGTATTTGTACGGCCTCATAAGCCTCTTCTAATAGTTGAGTACAACCATTGGCAAATGAAGAACTTGCCGTGTCTTTTTTCAACATTGAATAAGCTTGACAACATAATAAAAACTAGCTAGATTTGTGCAACAACGCAGTAATGGCAGCCTTAGGTCTCTGATTTTGGAATAAAGTGAATGGTGGTGTAGTTGTTGGCCATCTTTATTTGCTAAGGGCAATGAAATTATGAAGTAAATCTACAATTTTACAACATAGTAATCATGTAGTTATTGAAACACAACATTAATAGGAAAATGAATTTCTAAGTGAAGCTAACATAAATACAATTTGGAATTCTTCATTTTAACCATGAACTCAACTACATGTAGCACATTAAACATAGCTAATAATGATAATAATTCATACACAATGTTTTTTTGCTTGTTATTCTTAATTATCACCATTAACAAAGTCAAAACAACACATTAAACAAAATAAAAACAACAAGATTTGTCACACAATGTATTCAACAATCATAGAAAAAATTATACACATTGACACCATATTTATCCTGGAAACTCAAATGGGAAAACCAATGTTGAATGATTTTGTGTGGTTATGTATTTCGACAATTGTTGGTTACAATGCAGCTCATGGCTCTTTAGCATATTCCCCCTTTGGCCAAAAGACCTTTTGAGAATCAAGTTACAATGAGATACAAGAGAGTTGGGGGGTAATGGGAAGGCCAAGACACTAATCTTTTTCCTCTCTTTGTCTCACCTATTCTCATTTTTCTATTTTATTTAACTCTTTTTTTTTGTCTCATTTTTTCTACACTCCATTATTCTTTATAGTTTATCTAATCTTCATTAATTACCAAATTACATTTTTAGGTTTTGAGTCTCACAACCATTATCCATTTTAACCTTCCCATTGAGAGGCTTTTTGGTCTCTAAAATCTTAGAGGACCAATCTAGATCAATATACTTCCTATTTACTTCTTTGAAACATGACATTTGGCTCTGACTCACGGCTCCTGACTTTGGCTATTGGCTATGGCTCTGGTTTTGATTCTGTCTCACTTGTTCATGCATTGTAGAAGTTCTCATTGATTCTCAACTCTGAGCTATTTTCAAATTCAAACTCTTTCAAAAAAATTCATTCCCATCTATATCGTGCAAGTCTCTTGCATTCTTAGAATTGGAGAGGGTCTATTTCAATAGCCAATGAAGCCAAGTAGAATTCTGGTTTTTTTTGTTTAGTGTGATCCCAATGAGGTATGCCATCATGTAGCAATTCCACAAGGGAATGTGTGGATTGCGTTCTTATGCTAGGGCCAATTACTTTATGGAAAATAAATCTTTGTTATTTGCACATGCTTACTAGCACCTTGTCTCTGTAACATCACTTGAAAGACCTCCTTGGTGTGCAATCATAGTATTTTCTTTTTCCCAAAGCATTTGATGAATCATACACATGTATGGCTATAAGGGACACTCATCAATAGGTTATAGTATTGAGGACGAGGGAATGCCTCGAGATTTGGATGGTACAAGGATGAGGCACTATTATTAACCTCCATGCACCAATTTTCGATACATCCCATGAAGGGAAACTTATTTTGGAAGATTGCGAGTAACAATTGGAATGGGGTTGCCTTGGTTGTTGGTATCAATCCACTATTCTTTTTTATAGTGATATGCACTTCCTGTGCTACATTAACTCTATATATAGCATCTACTCCTTGGGTTGAAGATGCAATGAGTTTTCGATCTCCATTAGGCTTCACTTTTCACACTATTTTCTTGGCTATGCAGTTCTTGGGGTGAAGCTTTGGATGAAGTCACCAACACTTTTTTTCCCAATGTCCACTCAACTTATAGTGGTGGAGAAAGTTCTTTTCACTATTCTATGGATTGCTTGACATATTCATTTTCTCCCATTGCCTTTGAATTCGTTGTTGGTTTGAAGAAGTCTTCTTGCCATTCTTCCTCTAAAAGCAATATGACTTGTGGCATGTAGTTTGTTTCTCCCAACGAGATGCCTTGCGATGCCCCTTCTTCGTGTAGAAGGAACATGTTACTAAGTGCCAACAATTGCCAACTCAATGACCTTTCTTCTTGCAGCGATGCCAAACAAGGGATGTCTTGTTTGATGCAAGGCTCTTGGTCTTCTTCTCCTTCTTGCTCCTACTGATTGAGTTGCCACTTCTTCCAAGTTATGGTGCAGGTTGAGTCTTTGCACTTTCTTCGTATCTACCTTTTTGCAATAGGCCACAAGAAGGTCTAAGTGGTAGGTCGTTGCCACCTTCATTTGTTGTTGCTCTGCCACCTTCATTTGCTGCTGTTCTTTCTTCTAATGAAACCTAGGCCTTCATTACAAATGTGGCATTGTTGTTTGTGGCCTTTTCCTTTCCACCAATGAAACCTAGGCCTTCATGCTTGGCCTTTGGTTCAACGACAATGAGACTTAGGAAGCCTTGCCTTTTCTTGCCTAGCCCTTATCCATCATAGCCCATCAACCTTAGTAGCTTGAAACTAATGCCTCTGGTATGATTTTCAAATTCACCAAAATGCTCTTGAGGAAGGTCCAAGGAAGGTGAGCTTACTAGAGTTGTCTTGGTCATAGCGCCGGGTTTAGTAGTGGCAATGGAAGGAGGCTTTGCTTCCTTGGTTTCTTGGAATGTGTTGCTTGTAGCTTTGCCAATGCTTCTTCCTTTTCCGCAAACTCTTGTTGTAGTTGAGTTATCATGTGAGTGAGCCTATCCTCTTGCTAGTGATACAACTGAATGACCTCTCCTAGTTGTACAAGTTGAGCTTTGCTTTTATCCCAATCTACCATAATTGCAGTGAGGGAGTTTTGATGTTCATCCAATCAGAGCTTTAACAATGTGAAGTCTCATGTCCAAAAGCTTATTAAATTCAACAATACACTTGTCATCAACACCCCAATACCAAAATATACAAAGCTCTATTATCAAGAATTAGTGAGGCACTCCAACTTAAAAAATGCTAGTCCAACATCAAACACAATATGTTACACCAATGGATACATATATCTATATAAACCACAACCCTTATACTCTACTCAATGTCTACACTTCTAGCATTGAACCACATATGGCTTTATCCTAATTCAAGCCAACCATGTTTATCACAATACTCCAGACTTTTTTTTATAGTGTTTGGGCAACCAAAAACTTAGCTCAATGAATCAATACTTGTTATCATTGACATGTACAAAAATACAACAAATTAATACATGTATGACATCGTAGCTAGTTAAACTATGTGAGAAAGGTCTTTGTTATCTTAACCATGAGAGGGATGGAGACCCATTAAATACAAAGAGTAGTTGAGTTACTTAAGCCATGTATCACCAGGATACATTCACATAGAATCTTCACTAAATGCCAACTACCTTGAAGTCATGCCCATACATATTGAAGCATACTATGACAAACAATGAGAAGGAGAGCATTACGAACCAGCGAGGCGTCCAATTCACCACTCGCACTCCAACAAATACAGTCCAATGCACTATGTTGAAGGGAGAGAGGCATACTGTCTGTATGGACCCGTATGGCCTCTTCCAATTGGTGGAGCGATGGGACAAACACAGTCCAACGCACTATATTGAAGGGAGAGAGGCATACGGGTCTGCCTCAAGCTTTCTCCAAGAATGTGTACAACTTCACAGGCCTCTTCCAATTGGTGGAGCGATGGGAAAATGAAAACTTGCTTTCTCTTCTCTGAATAGTGAATAAGCTTGACAACAAAATTAGAAACTAACCAGATTTGTGCAACAACTCAATGATGGCAGCGATAGGTCTTGGAATAAAATGAGCGTGGTGAATAGAGAGCTGTAAAAAATCTTTATTTGCCCAGGGAAAATGAAATTATGAAGCAAATCTATAAAGCTACAACAAACATTGAATTTTCTCATCATTAAAATAATTAAAATAATCAGATAACTCTTAAAATACATAAGAAAACGAATTTCTCAATAAAGCTAACATAAATACAATGAAGCTAACATAAATACAATGAGAAATTCTTCATTTTAACAATGAATTTGTTAATAGCATATTAAGCATAGTAAAAAACAACTATAACTCATATACAATGTTTTCTCCTTGCCATTTTTAATTGTCATCATTAACATATTTAACAAAATAAGAATAGTAAGATTTCACACACAAAATTTACTTGACAATCACAGAAAAATTCATACATTGTGCCACCAGATTTATCCTGAAAACTCAAATGGGAAAACCAGTGTCAAATGGTTGCTCAGTGCTCTATTTCCACAATCTCCATGCATAACTTTTTGTGCATACTTTGTAAATTTCTTTGAGAATCAAGTTACAATGAAATATAGGAAAACTGAAGTAATGGGAAGATCAAGGGAAGACCAAGAGACCAACCTTTCAGTGCCCATTCCTCTTTCTTCCTTTCTCTCATATTTTAATTTTTCTAATATATTTTTTTTACATTTACATCTTTTCTTTATAATTTAATTATTTTTTCTTAATTATAAAAATATAGGTAATAAATCTTACAACCCTTCAGTTTTTAATTTTAGATCCATTTGAAATCAAACAACCACCATAACCAAATTGTCCTCATTGAGAATTGCCATCCACTCATTATGATTAATAAGCTGGCCTGTATGGACAAGGCTAATAGAAAGGCAAAGAAACTGACCTTCATTCCTCTTTCTCTTTCTCTCATACTTTAATTTTTTTTTGTTCATTTAAATTTTTCTTTATAATTTATGTAATTTTCTTTAATTATCAAAATATAGGTAACTAATCTTACACTTTTTAGACCCATTTCAAATCAAACAACCACCCTACCAAATTTTCCATTGCAATTGCCGTCCACTCATTATGATTAATAAGCTGGCTTGTATGGGCAAAGCAATTACGCCATCTGCTGAGATTGATTACTAAGGATAGTTTCAAGTTGTTGCCAAAGTGCCTGCACGACTTGCCATCGCTTCAAGAGTTCTGCAGTTATTGTTTAAAACGATATTATAATGACCAAAGTGAACTTTGTTGTTTGTCCTTTCTGTTTGCGTGGTTTGGTATCAATTTGTTGCTTACCCTTTTGGTTTTGTTTGTGGCACTTTATTGCATTTATTGCAGACCCTTCAACCATTTTTTAATATGATGTGGTTGAAATGATTTTTGATAAATTATATTTAATTGTATTCTTCCTTATCCCTGCAGTTTTTTATTAGTTGCCAATGGTGTACATATCATTAATTATTAATTAAAAATTATATTTATTTGTATTCTTCCTTATCCCTGCAGATTTTTTTATTAGTTGCCAATGATCCACAAATGATCAACTATTTTCAAATCCTTCCAGCACTTTGTCGCCTCAGCAAAAGCAAGAGTAGAAATTCTGGTCATCTGTCAATCGAACGTCTCATCAACTTTCTTGAATGTTTGCCCATCTCTGAACAGAAACGTCTCATCAACTTTCTTGATCGTGTGCCCACCTCTGAACGGACCACGGTTTTTTACATGACTGAAAACTCATGGCAAATCTGAGTTCCCTTTGGACGTTTGGTTTTGGTATTTAAATTAATTGAAGTGATTTTATATTTGCCCATCACATAAGAGATGGTGACTACCCTTTTATATGTTTTCGCTATGTTGCCTCACATTAACCCATGAAGGGATATATTCATAACTAGAAGTGAGAATCAGTATGTAGAAATAAAAATCACACCCTACTTCACTTTGGTCCACATTGAAAGATCATCTTTTTCTTGATGGGAAACACACATCTCTCGGAAGCTTAGAGGTGTGTGTTGTCACTTTGTTCATATTTGCTATCACTTCATTCTCGTTTGTTGAGGGGTTCTTTCAATTAGCATTATAACTATGGGATAAATATTTCTCCTTGAAAGAGTTTGCATCATAACTTTTCATTGATTTTTATGTTTTTCAAGGTTGAAAATCTCTGTAAAACTTAAAACCAATGAAAAATTAATTCAGATTTATGTGTGAATACCATGTGTAGATATTGCTAATTTGCCCCACTCAAGTCCTACAATTGGTAGATTTGGATGGTAATTTACTGAAAATGATAATATCTCTTAAATGATGTGGGTACATTTGACTTAGGTACTTGTCTCTATGGAAAATGGAGTCAAAGAAAGAAAAACCAATGAGGCAATTAGAGGTTTGAATCTTGCTAATTCAAAGGTCCTCTTGCATAATTAACATTGAAACACAGATCTTGCTAATTCAAAGGTCCTCTTGCATAATTAACATTGAAACACATAAATAAATCATAGAGCATAATCTTCAATGCATAGACACATCATTCCGGTGAGAAAATCATTATTCTCATTGACAATTGAAACAAGATGCTAAAAGAATGTCACTTCAACCATAGATCAAAGTAAAATGGCTTTGAAACCTTTAAGAGGGCCTTAGGATTATCCTCCAGTTATTAGATTTAACAATTGCTAGGGAACTTTGGGTAGCAATGATCAAATGTCAATACAAATTTGTATCTAGGTGTCATCCCAAACTGAAAATTACAAGTGTGAAATGAGGGATAGAGAAGAAAATAGAAGAGTGGAAGAGAATACACTAGTCAGAAATTGATCGAACCTCTTCAACCTTTGAATTATCATCAAATAAACATTTACCTCTAAGTGGTGCACCTTCCTCCTGGAAAAACAAGACGCATGCACAATCAAAGGTCTACAATAGCCACCTCACCTAAGGGGAACTCCTAGCCACCTCAATCACATATGCAAACTCCAACTGAATCTCAAATTGAACTAGAACTAGAGAAGTCTCTCGTGTAAGGTGCACTCCACTGTCATTAGGGGAATTAGAGGAATTTTGAGATAAAAATGGGCCTCAAAACAAAAGATGTACTATGAAAATCAAATTTAAATGAAACAACAAGATTCAAGATGATGATGTCTGTTATGCACTTGGTTATGATATATTGAGTAGAAACAAAAATATCACAAAAATTACCAACGAAACAACATAATATAGATAATAGCACACCAAAATGATACCTTTATTGAAACAATATCAATGTTCACTTGCCTCTTGGAGGGGGAAACCTCTAGCAGAGAAACACTCTATTACAATAATTCTCAATACCAAACTTCTCATGCCCTCGACTCCTATTTATACTAAATCTATCTATCAAAAGAACAATCTAGAGGAAGATCTTTCTAGAAATGGAAACTTCTATTAGGTCTTCTTACATTTGACTTGTTCACCTTATTACTAGGCCTTATTTATTAATATTGGCCTTTGTTACATGGAAAATATATTATTCTACCTATGTGAGGGGTTAGGGAGGTTAGGTCCCTAACGTTCCCTCCCCTTTAAAAACAACCTTGTCCTCAAGGCTTGAGATGAGGAAATTACTGCTGAATGGTATCCAACTCCCAAGTGGCATCTTCTGGTTGTGTGTCCTTCCACTGAATTAAAACTTCCTTGATAGTGCGTTGGTGGAGACGACGTTCGTGTTGGTCCAAGACTGTTTGTGGCTGCAACCAAATGGAACCTTCTTCATCCAACTTAGGTACACTGGTCTGAGTCTGACACCTAGTGCCAAGCACTTTCTTTAAGCAGGAAACATGAAAAACACATGTTCCCCTACAACAAATTCACATTCAAAATGACCCTAATTTGCTTGTTGTTTCATGTGATTCTGAGCCATGACCAAATTTTCTTTGAGAGTACGGAGAATGGCCATGTGGACTATAAGATTTTGATCCACCTACTGAACCTTGGAGACACCGAGCATGTATGATAGAAATGAGGGTGGATTTTGTCCATAGTGTTATCACCAATTATTGTCTCGGGAAAAAGAGTATCCAGGTTCGCAACCTGCGCAAGAAGCACCCAGCGCAAAACTCATAAAATTTCCTTTTTTGGACTTAGAATGCAAGCAAGCATGCGGCTTTAGTATTCAACGATGAGGATTCATCAATGGAGCAGATCGACGGTCATCGGGTAAGCTGGAGTCGCGGAGTTGCGCGAGGATTAGCGCCTGGGCTCATCCCTTATGGCCATATTGTAGAAATGATCGAGGCCGTATGATCCAGTAGGGCATAGGTGGCAGCTAGTCGACATTTCAGGAATCGATGTTTCGGGGTTCTCGACAACAAGTGTATCGCAATGCAAAACCTCGAAACCTCGAAATGCGAAATGGTAAGCCCCGAAAGCTTGGCCCACGATCACAGCCCAGGGTCATATTGAAAGGAGTGGGGCCTTTCGGGATAGTCAAAGTGAAAGCGCCGAAGTAATATGAATCGTCCATCCAAAGGATGCGTGGCGCAAATCTGCAGTTTCATAGTTTAGCCGTCGGGAGATTGGGGAAGAGATGCATCGTGAATCCCCAGTGCAAGAAGTCCCAAATGGACCAAGACCATTGGAAAAATGAAGATCTCAGCCGTTTAACCTTGGACAATACACAAGTGCATTGTGCTAAGACGCACGCAGATCTGGGCGGCCAGGATCTGTGCGCCCATATCTACGGACTGGGTCCAATTTTGGACCCCCCTCGTTGTTCTGCTTTTAATGGGGGGGTGGGGGTCTAGGATGGTACTGCGCAAGTCTCAATGGCTAGGATCAAAGCGCCTAGATCTGTGGCACACATTCAATTCCAGACCCCCCTTGCCATTCTGCCTTTAATGAGGGGGGGTGGTCTGAAATGAGATGGTTTTGAAAGTGGGTCCCCCTCCTATCGTGTCGCCCTCCCGTGTCATCGGACCCCCCTCCGGTAAACCACTTACCTCCTCCACTTACCGCCTTCATCTCCCATTGACACCTATTTCCCACTCGCTCCCTCACACTTGTCTTCCACTCCCGCCATCTTGGCCCATCTCCTTCCCCTTTCTTTGCTCCAACTCTCATCTACCACCACTTGTACCTCCTTGTCACCTTCTCACGCCACATCCTCTCTGCTTCCGCCATAGGTTCCTCTTCTTCTAATTCACCTCACCAAGGTGACGTGTTTCCCTCTTGACCAATCATGTCCTCTCTCTCTACGCCAACATTTTCGATGCCTACGTTCGCCCAACGACTTGCCATTCTTTCTCATCGCCTCAGCCTCGTAAGGCATCCCCCCTCTTGATCACCAAACATATGTCATACCCTGCTGAGCTGTATTAGTCACCTCGCTCGCTCTTCCTCGTCGGCCTCCATGTCTGCCCACCAGTCTTACCATGATCCTCCAAGCAGATCTAGATGGCGGGATGAAAAGGTTGCCACGTTGTCCAAGTGCAGAGTTGATCTGGGCCTTACTTGATCCCGAGAAAGAAATTATTGAGGTAGTTGACTGTGGTTGAATGTCATCTCCCTCCATAAATAGAAATCCAAGAAAAGACAAGTGCAGAGGTGGAGTGTCAGTCCTTTTTGACAGATATCACGTCTGACATGAGACTGCATGGGCAGTCTGACAGGCAAAGGCCCGACATAAACTATTGCATCTAGCAGAGAGACTGCTTGCACAGTCTGAGTGAAGTGACCTAGACGTCGTGCCATGGAAACCCGAGCAAGTTCCTGCTACAAAAGTTTTGGGTATATGTAGGCATTTTTTCCATTTTGTAAAGTATCATTGGTAGAGCTAAGCTCCATGTTGTAAGGTTTTGATGAAGCACTGGTTTTCCCTAGTTATGTATTGTTGGGTATGTGTTATATTCTTTGCACGAGTAGTAGTGTATGAGCACCTGCGCCGGGCGCGTAGGGGGGTAAGAGGGGGGGTGCAGGGGGGCAAAGCCCCCGGATTTTTTTTTTTGGGCCGACATATTTTCGCCGGTTTCGGGCCGACATATTTTCGCCGGGCCGACATATTTCTGGGACGACATATTTCTGGGACCACATGATATTAGGTGGTTTTTTGGCACATGGTTTTTTTTGCCGATGGTTTTCTATTTCTGGTTAAGGAATTAGGGTTTTGGACTAATCCAGGTCATTGGGTTAGGGTTTTGGATGCCGCTGGCTCCTATATGTATATTGTATTGTAAACAATATAACACAAATGTATCAATATAATATATGCTGGTTTTCCCGGTTTGGGTTTCCAGGTGAAAAATCTCTGTGTAATGTTTGTATTTGCCATTGTATCTTTTCTGTTCTTTTCTGAATATCGGTTTGCAGTAGACATTGTACAAGGTTAGAATTTACATTTGGTATCAGAGCTTTATTGGCTTCAAGGGGATGCCTTTGTCGTCAAGGGTTTGGCTCGGGACTGTGATAAGCCTTGTTACAATGGGAGATCTGCAGTATTGTTTTTCAGGTGAAAAGAAATGGCAAGCAATTCAAAGATGGAGATCGAGAAGTTTAATGGGAAAAGCTTTGAGCTGTGGAAGCTCAAGATGGAAGATCTTTTGGTGGAGAGAGATCAGTGGATCGCGGTAGATCCAGG
>ML786004.1:249670-305194 GCA_009831015.1 Picea engelmannii | reverse complement strand
GGTGTAGAGGATCCATGGGCATTGCTGCCCTGGATTGTTGACTATGTAACCCTGTAACCCCCTGTGTGCAAAGAAAACAACAAGTGGGAGAATGTTGGGTATGTGTTATATTCTTTGCACGAGTAGTAGTGTATGAGCGCCTGTGCCGGGCGCGTAGGGGGGTAAGAGGGGGTGCAGGGGGGCAGAGCCCCCGAAATTTTTTTTTGGGCCGACATATTTTCGCCGTTTTCGGGCCGACATATTTTCGCCGGGCCGACATATTTCTGGGACGACATATTTCCGGGACCACATGATATTAGGTGGTTTTTTGGCACATGGTTTTTTTTGTCGATGGTTTTCTATTTCCGGTTAAGGAATTAGGGTTTTGGACTAATCCAGGTCATTGGGTTAGGGTTTTGGATGCCGCTGGCTCATATATGTATATTGTATTGTAAACAATATAACACAAATGTATCAATATAATATATGCTGGTTTTCCCGGTTTGGGTTTCCAGGTGAAAAATCTCTGTGTAATGTTTGTATTTGCCATTGTATCTTTTCTGTTCTTTTCTGAATATCGGTTTGCAGTAGACATTGTACAAGGTTAGAATTTACATGTATCTGCATGTGAAACTTCTTGTTTAATGACATTGAGCTTCTTATTCCATATGGTTTCCATCTAATGTTGAAAGAGTTCATGATTGACTGAGTCACATGAAGCATTGTGACAATGTTATATAAATGTTTTATGGTAACGCTGTTATGATTTATTTTAATGTTCTTGTGATTTGAATACAAGAAGTTCTTGTGTTTAAATTCTTCCTCTTTGGGCTGTTGGAAGCTTGATGCTCACAACATACCTTTGCACTTTCTCACATAAATCTTTCTCCTACTCACCCTTATTACAACTTACTGTCTGAAGTTAAATTAAGACCTCACCTGTTCATGCATAGCCTTAGTCCATGATTCTGAGTTAAAATGATATTGTACTGAGTTTACTTACAGTCGATCAACATTTTTATAAACAAATACGTGACATAAAACTGATGGGCGTCGGGCTCAGCTCCTGCTGCAATCTAGGAGTGACTTCTGACGCTAACATTTCTAGCGCCGTTGCTGAGGACGAAGTTGAAAATTTTCTCTGGGATTGAATGACATTGAGCCTCTGATTCTGAAGGTGCATCAGGCTTCAGATCCCTTGAAGATTTCTACTGTGCACCTGGCGACTCCACTGCGGTGACTCCATGTTTCCACTTCACTGTCTCAGTTGTGGCTACTTTTAGCACACCTGAAAGCTGAACCATGGGAGATTTCTTGAGAAGGTTTCAGGCAGCTCCCTTCCTGGCCCGAGGATTTCCCTAGGAGATCGAAAGGATTAGAGCTGGTCTTTGATGGTGAACAAAGACCAGACACTTTCAAAGATGCACATCATTCACCTGGCGAATCCACTGGCTACTCCATGGTTGAAGAATCCATGACAACTCCACTAGTCTGAGATGGACAAAATCTTGGCTCGATGGTTTGCTCCTTTTGAATTTTTTGCTGTTGCTGGTTATCCACATCCCGTGCTACCTATAAATGAATGGGATGACTATCTTCCGAGGTTCAGAGGCAACGAGCATGACCACCCCGATGAGTAGTTATTCAACTTTCATATACGCATGCTCGAGCATAACTTTGTTCACCAAGATGTCTTGATGAATATGTTCAAGTTATCATTAGAAGGAGATGCCCACGAGTGGTTTTACTCCCTTCCCCCTGCTAGCATTTCCTTCCTGGAGCAATTTCATGCAACTTTCAACGCTTACTATCAGAAGTTTTATCCCTCTGAGTTAATTTGTCATAGTTTTTGTGAGTGATACAACGATTTCACTCAAGATATGGCTGATTCAGAAGTAGGCTGTGAGGATGATGGAGATGAATTGGATTAGAGATCAGTTCATTCTCCTCCTTGTTCATGTGCATAAGATGAAAGTAGTGTTTGCTTCTCTAGTAAGGAAAGTGCAGAGAATGAACCTGTTATGGAAACTGATTTTCCTTACAACCCTTTCCCTCAAAAGCCTGGATATGAGCAACCTATTTTTGACTCATATGATGATGCATAAGATATTCCTGTCCTTGAAACAAATGTTTTGGGCTGCATGGTTTATGATGAAGAAGTTATTTCAAACACTGACCAGGAGCAACCCATGTTTGATAAATATCCCAGTGAAGAAGAGGAGGGGCTAGATATGCATCTATTCTCATCTCCAGCAATCATAAATAAGCAGCAAGATAAGGAGAAAGAGCCAACCATTGTTATACATGAGAATATTTCTTGCCATCAGTTAGCAAATGTGATCAGAGTAGACCAAGGAGAAGTGGATCAATGACCTGCATCAAATTTTCACTCATCCATGCTTGCCACAGACTTTTAGCCATATGGGAGCAGCTGTGAAATAGAGTGAATTTACTAGTACCAGCCCGATAAGTTTTATCACCTTTTTTATGACCCCATAGGGGAGTACATGGAGTTGCATTTTTTCCTTGAATTGAAGCCTCCCATCATTATCTTACCTTCTACACTGGGAGGAACACTGAATACTGTTACCAAGATGCTGTCACCATTCCATTATCCCTTGATCGGTGATAGAATAAATAAGTCTTCAGTTAGAAGGTTGTTTGAATGGATCTGGTGGAAGTATGATTTCACCTAGCTCTTTGTAAATATCAGTTAGCTTAGTCTTTGTATATAAATAAGTTTCCTTCGGATCATGTGTGTTTTCTTCCTGTTCTGTAAACAGAGTAGTTCATATTTTTAGTAGGTTATTTTCGGCATAATATCTCAGAGCATGACTCCATAGCCCAATAACAAGGCACTGGAACTGCAAAGGAGTTCTTAGAGAATCATAGGGATGACTCTATCCCCCATGGAGCCTAATGTTATCACCAATTATTGTCTCGTGAAAAAGAGTATCCAGGTCAGCGACCTGCGCAAGAAGCACCCAGTGAAAAACTCATAAAGTTTCCTTTTTCGGACTTAGAATGCAAGCAAGCAGGCAACTTTAGTATTCAGCAACAAGGATTCATCAATGGAGCAGATCGACGGTCATCGGATAAGCCGGAGCTGCGGAGTTGTGCTAGGATTAGTGCCCAGGCTCATCCCTTATGGCCATATCGCAGAAATGACCGGGGCCGTTTGATCCAGTAGGGCACAAGTGGTAGCTAGTCGACATTTCGGGAATTGACGTTTCAGGGTTCTCGACAACAAGTGTATCGCAATGCAAAGCCCTGAAACCTCGAAATGTGAAATGGTAAGCCCCAAAATCTTGGCCCATGATCATAGCTCAGGTTCATATTGAAAGGAGTGGGGCCTTTTGGGATAGTCAAAGTGAAAGTGCCGAAGTAATGTGAACCGCCCATCCAAAGGACGTGTGGCGCAAATCCGCAGTTTCACAGTTCAGCTGCTGGGAGATTGGGGAAGAGATGCATCGTGAATCCCCGGTGCAAGAAGTCTCGAAAGGACCAGGACTGTTGATAAACTGAAGATCTCAACCGTTCAACTTTGGACAAGACATGGGCGCATTGTGCTAATACATGCGCAAATCTGGGTGGCCAGGATCTGCGCGCCCAAATCTACGGACTGGGTCCAATTTCGACCCCCTCGTCATTCTGGTTTTAATTGGGGGGGTTCGGAATGGTACTGCACAAGTCCCAATGACTAGGATCGAAGCACCTAGATATGCGACGCACATTCATTTTCGGACCCCCCTTGCCATTCTGCCTTTAATGAGGGGGGGGGTCTGGAAAGAGGTGGTTTTGAATGTGGGTCCCCCTCTTGTAATGTCGCCCTCCGGTGTCGTTGGACCCCCCTCCAGTAAACCACTTACCTCCTCCACTTACCGCCTTCATTTCCCACTGACACCTCTTTCCCACTCGCTCCCTCACACTTGTCTTCCACTCCCGCCATCCTAGCCCATCTCCTTCCCCTTTCCCCACTCCAACTCTCATCTTCTGCCACCTGTACCTCCTTGTCACCTTCTCACGCCACATCCTCTCTGCTTCTACCACAGGTTCCTCTTTTTCCAAGTCACCTCACCAAGGTGACATGTTCCCCTCTTGACCAATCACGTCCTCTCTCCCTGCGCCAACATTTCTGATGCCTGCGTTCGCCCATCGACTTGCCATTCTCGCTCATCGCCTTAGCCTCATAACACGTCCCCCCTCCTGATCACCAAGCATATGTCATACCCTGCTGATCTATATTAGTCACCTTGCTCGATCTTCCTCGTCGGCCTCCATATCTTATCGCCAGTCTTACCATGATCCTCCAAGCAGATCCATATGGCAGGATGAAAAGGTCACCACGTTGTCCAAGTGCAGAGTTGACCTGGGCCTTACCTGATCCAGAGAAATAAATTATTGAGGTAGTTGACGATGGTTGAACGTTGTCTCCCTCCATAAATAGAAAGCCGGGAAAATACAAGCGCAGAGGCAGACTGTCAGTCGTTTCTGACAGATATCATGTCTGACATGAGACTGCATGGGAATTCTGACCAATGACTACATGGGTAGTCTGATAGGCAAAGGAACGATTTAAACTATTGTGTCTGGCAGAGATACTGCATGCACAGTCTGACCGAAGTGACATGGACGTCGTGCCATGGAAACCTGAGCAAGTTCCTAGTATGAAAGTTTTGGGTATATGTAAGAATTTTTTCCATTTTGTAAAGTATCGTTGGTAGATCTAATGATCCATATGGATATTGGTGGCCACCCACCTTTTCCAACTAGCTCAAAATAGTTTTCTAACATTTTTTGGCAATTTACTATCTTTAGCAGTTTTAACTTCTGGGGCCATTTTGAGGGCCTAAATGAAGGTTTTTCATTATCAATATCCTCAAAGATAATTGAAGGCATAATTGATCCCCCAAAATTAATCTCCTCAACGATACCTTTCTAATGGGCTATCACACGCCTAAAACGGAGATTGTATGCAAAAGTTACGACCTCGGGAAGTTGATGTACTAACTTACCCAAACGGGGCCCACATGAATTTTGGCGCTTCATCTCCTAGGGTTAGGTTTTTGGATCTCTAGGGTTTTTAGCATCCTTTATTATTGTAAAAATTCCTTCAGAGCCTCATTGTAACCTTCTTCTTGCGAATGCGCGCTGCTGTCACATCTCTTCTCAGAGATAAGCTGCCACCATTCCAACAAGCTTGTTTTCGCTACATTTTACAGTTTCATCTTATTTCGTTATTGAATAGAAAACCAATTTTACTGTATCTCTATTATTTTGTGTTAAGAACCTATTAATAATATGTATTCATTTTTTTCTACTCATAAAATCCAGATCAGTGGTATCAGAGCGGTCTTCTCCTTGTCATCTTAATGCATGTCCCCAACGAGGTTAGAGTACAAAGAGTTGGGTCTCGAGCTTGTTTCTCTTGAGGACAGAAGATCTCGCACGCCCAAGTGACCTCCCATGGTAGGAGAAAATAAATATGATGGGATAGGAGATCCTTTCAAACTGTTGATTGAGGAATCCCTCACGCAACAGAGGAACGAGATGATGGATAGTTTCGTGCAAATCCTTCGGTGACTACCAACAAGCGACGCATCTTCTTCGAACAGAAGCACTGCCCCGTTCAAGGTACAAATAAACTTTGATATTCCTATATTTGAAGGTTATATAGACGCATATGTTGTAGACAAGTGGTTGAATCTACTAGAAGGGTATTTTTCTGTTCATAAATTTTTGAATAGAGAAAAGATTACTTTTGTGCTCCTCAAAGCTGTTCCCCATGTCAAAGATTGGTGGGAAACTTTTTGTGAGCAAAAGGAAACAGAGGAAACCTCATTATTTTCAGTCATGGCCACCTAGGAATCCTTCAAGGATGCTATTAAGGAAAAATACTACCCTGTCAGAAGTTATGACGACCTGTATACCAAATGGACCACACTGCGGCAAGAAAGAGTCCAAGCAGTGCTAGATTTCACAAATATCTTCCATACCTTGCACACCAAGTTGGGTATCAAATATTCAGAGTGACATCTAGTACTCAAGTATCGTGGTGCTATGCATAGATACATCCATACCAAAATGGAATTTCTGGACATCTCATCCTTGGACGTGGCCTACCGATATGCCGTCAAAATCAAGCAGAAGCTCAAACAAAAGATGTGGCAATTTGGGCCTGTGAACCCCTCACAACAAAAGCCAGGAAAGGGCAGCCCCAACCCACTGATCAAAGGACAGAGAAAATATGGACAGTATCAGGACAACTAGTACAAGCCAAAAGCAAAGAAGGACACCGGAAAGACAAAGAAAGATACCAGGAAGTGGTGCGACTTCCATAAGAGCCCTTGGCATAACACTGCTAACTGCCGCTCAAAGAAGTCACTGGTGGCCGAAGTGAAAGCCTCTGAATCAGATGTAGATTATGACTCTGAGACAGAACCAAAAAGGGGAAGACAAATCATTGACATGGAACTCAGTGCCACTGTTGCTACCACCAAGCTCTAGCCTGGTGAACCAGACGAGACAGAAGAAGGAGAGTGCCTCTTCCATTCACAGATGTGGGTAAAAGGCACCCCACTGCACTTCATCGTTGATAGCGGTATCCAGAATAACCTCATCTCAGCAGAGGTCATCAAGCGGTTGGCCCTGCCAACAACACCACACCCACAAACCTACACCATTGGATGGCTTCGCCAAGGAAGCGATCTCCGCATCAACCAACAATGTCAACTGTTGTACAACATCAAGCCCTTCAAAGATGAGGTATTGTGTGATGTTGCTTCTCTCGAAGTTTGTGATGTTATTTTGGGCCAACCTTATTTATGGAAACGTCATGCTGTATATGAGTCTAGGCCTCGTAGTGTTATTATTACTTTGAACAGGATACCTGAGGCAGTCCCACCTAATGCTATTTCCTTGATCTTTGCTAAGCAATGCAGGAAGGTCATCTCTCAGACGGGGAAGTTTGTCTTCTTCGTGATTCTCTCTTAGAATAAGCGAAAGATTGCAGCCACATATAGGGTCTCTGTGGATGACCTCTCCACATAGTAGAAGCAAGTAGATAAGGTCATGGAAGAATACTCAGATATCTTCTCCTCACCTATAGGGGTACCTCTGCACTGCCAGGTCAAGCACCCCATCGATCTGACCCCCGACGCACTGCTGCCTAATGGGCCAGTCTATCATCACTCTTTGTTAGAGAATGAGGAGATCAAGTGATAGATCCAAGAACTTCTCCACAAGGGGCACATCCGCCCCAGATCATCACCTTGCGGGAGCTCAATCATGCTGGTACAGAAGAAAGATGGAACCTGGAGACTCTGTATTGATTACCGGTCTCTTAATAAAATCACTGTCAGAAAACGGTACCTGATTTATCGAATCGATGACCTCCTTGATGAACTCACAGGGGCCAAATACTTCAGTAAGAGTGATCTGAAGTCTGGCTACCACCAGGTCCCGATAGAACAGACAGATGTATGGAAGACTGCCTTCAAGTCAGAGGAAGGACTTTTTGAATGGTTGGTCATGCCCTTTGGTTTGACAAATGCTCTAGACACTTTCATGAGGATGATGGATGATATCCTGTGACCATTCACCAATACTTTTGTAGTGGTGTATCTGGATGAGATTCTAATTTACATCAAGACTTGGGTTGAACACTTGCAGCATATTCAACAGGTTTTTCACACCCTGTGGTAGCACAAGCTATACACCAACCTGGAAAAATGCTCCTTTGACATGGACAGGGTCCATTACTGGGGAGACATCATTGATCATCATGGCGTACATGTGGATCCAGCCAAGATCCAAGTCATCCGTGACTTTCCAGCCCCAACAACACTCACTGAGCTTCAGAGCTTCTTGGGACTTGCTAATTTCTACCACAGGTTCGTGTTAGGTTTCTCCCATATTGCATGGGCCCTTAGCGAAATAAACATGGGTGGTGGTAAGGTGAAATTTGCGTGGGGCTGGTCCCAACAACAAGCGTTCGATGATTTGAAGCAACACTTGTGCTCAACCCCAGTAATTTCACTACCAGACCTACAACATCCCTTTGAGATCGAGACATATTCTTCAGACTATGCTGTGGGTTCCGTTCTCACTTAGCACGACCACCCTATGGCCTATCATAGTGAGACACTGTCAGATACTGTCCGTAAGTAGCCTACTTACAACAAATAAATGTACTCCATTGTGAAAACATGCCGCCAGTGGAGACATTACATTCTTGGGAAGGAGACAGTCATCCACACTGATCATAAGCCACTGTAGTTCATGTAGACACAAGGAAAATTGCAGAATGATCGCCATCAAAAGTGTTCCACATACTTGCAACAATTCCACCTCAACATCAAGTATAAAATAGGAAGCACCAATCACGTTGCTGATTGCCTCAGAGAACGACCAGTTGTGACACTCAACACGGTTCTAGACTCTTGCGGCCATGAGACATATGGATGGCCCCAACTCTATGAGACAAACCCTAACTTCGCCACCACCTACCAAATGTTGGGTGCAAATGCAATTGTCGATAATTTCCATCTTCAGGATGGGTCGTTGTGTCGTCTTGGCCATATCTGTGTTCCATCAAGTGAGTGAGCGAAGCTGATCTGGGAAGCCCTATACAGTTGGGTGGGCCATATCTATGTTCCATCAAGTGAGTGAGCGAAGATGATCTGGGAAGCCCACTACAGTCGGGTGGCAGGACACTTCGACGTCAAAAAGACAATGGAGATGCTACAGAAACATTTCTACTGGCCGAAACTTCGACAGGAGGTCGGCAAGTATATCAAGTCCTGCACTACCTGTGCTATTGCTGAACCGACCACTAAGAAACAAGGCTAAGAAACAAGGCCTATACACCCTTCTTCCTACTCCTGACAAGTCATGGGAATCCATCTCAGTGGACTACATGTTGAAACTCCCATCCACCAAGCGGGGAAATGACTATGTTTTTGTGGTTGTTGATCGCTTTTCTAAGATGGTGATTTTGGTTACCTGCAAGAAGAGCATCACAACAGAGGCCATTGCCAAGCTCTTCTTTGAATGAGTCTGGGTACATTTTGGAATCCCAAAAACCATTGTCTTAGATTGGGATAGTCGATTTCTCATCACATTCTGGTCGAGCCTCTGGTCACTGCTGGACACCAAGCTCACCAAATCCACGACCTTCCACCCCTAGATAGATGGCCAAACTGAGGTTGTAAATCGAATGATTTTGCATATCCTTCGCATGTATAATTCAAATAACCCTCTCACATGGGATGAGAGCCTTCCCTATGTCCAACATAGCTACAACCGAGCCTTACATAGCTCAACTGGCCACAACCCCTTTCAAGTGGGGTTGGGATTCCAACCATTGGGTCCCATAGATGTTGCACTTCCCCTTGCGGTCACCTCGACTGACTCATCTCCTACTCCAACTGAAGCTGACAAAGCCACCCGGTTCATTGAGCGGATCCATCATATCCACCAACAGGTTCAGGATATCCTACAGAAGTCCAATGACAAGTACAAATAGTGCCATGATCAACATCGGGTGCCGCATAAGTTTCAGATGGGAAAAAAAGTTTGGTTGCACTTGTAGAAAGAACGCCTTACGGGACCCCATCGGAAGCTTTTCCCACTCCATTATGGACCATAAAATATCACCAAGGCCATGGGGGATAATGATTTTGAGCTCAACATTCCTCCTTTCCTTGGCCTACACCTAGTGTTCAACGTGGATCTCCTTCACCCTTATTTCCCACCATTATTGAACACCTCAGAAGTAGCGCAACAACTGACACCAACAAAGATCAACCCTAACTGCATACAATAGGCATCCAATGATCAGATTGTGGATAGAAAGATCAAGGGAACTCGACAACAAAGGATCCAACTTTATCGAGTTGTCAAAGAAGGGCATCTCCTGCACCAAGGCAAGTGGCTCACCCGGGGCCAAATTCAACAAAAATTTCCTCATCTAATGGGGGACCTCAACACAATGGATACCATTGCTTCCTAAGGAGGGAGGATTGATCTAGATGGATATCGATGGCCACCCACCTTTTCCAACTGGCTCAAAACAAATTTCTGACATTTTTGGCAATTTACTATCTTTAGCAGTTTTAACTTCCAGGGCCATTTTGAGGGCCTAAATGAAGGTTTTTTGGTATAGATCTCCTCAATGATAGATGAAGGCATGATTGAGCCCCCAAAATGAATCTCCTCGACGATACCTTTCCAAGGGGCTATCACACGCCTAAAACGAAGATCGTATGCAAACGTTACGACCCCAGGAAGTTGATATACTAACTTACCCAAACGGGGCCCACATGACTTTTGGCGCTTCATCTCCTAGGGTTAGGTTTTTGGATGTCTAGGGTTTTTGGAATTCTTTATTATTGTAAAAAGGCCTTCAGAGCCTCATTGTAACCTTCTTCTTGCGAATGCGCGCTGCCGTCACATCTCTTCTTAGAGATAAGCTGCCACCATTCTAGTAAGCTTGTTTCCGCTGCATTTTACAGTTTCAGCTTATTTCGTTATGGAATACAAAACCAATTTTACTGTATCTCTGTTATTTTGTGTTAAGCACCTGTTAATAATCTGTATTCATTTTGTTCTTCTCATAAAATCTGGATCAACTAAGCTCCCTGTTGTAAAGTTTTGATGAAGCACTGGTTTTCCTTAGTTATGTATCTATATGTGAAACTTCTTGTTTAATGACAATCAACTTCTTATTCCATCTGGTTTCCATATAATGTTGAAAGAGTTCATGATTGACTGATTCACATAAATCATTGTGACAGTGTTATATAAATTTTTTATGGTAACGCTGTTATGATTTCTTTTAATGTTCTTGTGATTTGAATACAAGAATTTCTTGTGTTTAAATTCTTCCTCTTCGGGCTGTTGGAAGCTTGATGCTCACAATAGACCTTTTCACTTTCTCACAGAAGTCTTCCTCCTAGTCACCCTTTTTACAACTTATTTTCTGAAGTCAAATTAAGACCTCACCTGTTCATGCATAGCCTTAGTCTAGGATTCTGAGTTAAAACGATATTGTACTGAGTTTACTTCCAGCCGATCACCCTTTTTATAAACAAATACGTGACATAAAACTGATGGGCGTCGGGCTCTGCTCCTACTGCAATCCTGGAGTGACTTCTGACGCTAACATTTCAATTGCTTCAAAAGGAGTCACGTGAGTGGAGGTATGGTAATAGGTGTTGTACCACCATTCAATGAGGGGTAACCACTGAACCCACTGATTTTGAATATCAAACAAAAAACATCTCAAATAGGTTTCCAAACACTTGTTGACTGCTTCAGTTTGTCCATCAGTCTGAGGATGATATGCTATGATGAGATTCAATTGGGTTCCCTGGAGTCATAACAATTAAAAGTTGGATCACGATCAGAAACAATAGAATGAGGCATGCCATGAAGTTTGAAGGTCTTATCCATAAAAAAATGGGCCATAGTGGATGCTATGAATGGGTGTTGAAGAACACAGAAATGAGCATATTTTGAAAGATGATCCACTACTACCATGATGACTGACTTATTTACTGATTTAGGTAAGCCAACGATGAAGTCCATAGAAATATCTTTCCACATAGTAGGTGGAATCAGAAGCGGTTGGAGTGTACCTGGAGATTTGACTATCTCTCCCTTATTGTGTTGACATGATCCATATTTATATAGGAACACAACATAATAAACAAGTAACTATGAATACAAAGAGGCAATAGAAATAACACTTCATTTCATTAATATCAAAGAACTGAAATTTGTTTACAGACAAAATAGAAATAAACTAGCTAGGGCGCTGGTAGCTTATCTTTGAGAAGAGACGTGGCGGCTACATGCCTCTGAACTTTGTGTTCCAATGAGGCTCGAAGGCCTATCTATTATTTAGAAACAATGGAAACCCTAAACATCGGAAAAAACCTAACCCTAGGAGATGAAACTCCAGAATATGGGCCCCGTCGGGGTAAATTGGTACATCAATTTCCCGGGGTCATAAATTTGGCATATATCCGTTTGACGCATGTGATACATCGTTAGAAATATCTATCCTAGGAATACAATTGTTGACATGAAATATGATGATGATATAAAACATCATGATCATATTTTCCAACCAGTAGATACCCAAAAAACGTCATTTAGGGCCTCAAAACGGCTCTGGAAGTTCAGGACCCGAAAAACTGCCATAAATAGTAAATTGTGCTACAATTAAGGAAAATGAAAAACTAAAAGAAACAATGGTGGTTGTCCAAGTGGAAGAGGTGGGTGGCTACCAATATCCACCTGGATCATTCCTCCCCCCTTAGGAAGCAATGGTCCCCATTGCGTTGAGTTCCTCCATGAGATGAGGAAACTTCTGCTGAACTTGGTCCCTGGTGAGCCACTTGCCCTGGTGAAGAAGTTGGATTTCTTTGACAACTCGATATAGCTCAATCCTCTACTAGCGGGTTTTCTTGATCTGTGTGTCCATAATCCGACCAATTGTGTCTTGTTCCATGGAGTCTAGGTTTAACTCTGTTGGTGTGAGTTGTTCTACCATGTCAGATGTCTCCATTAGAGGTGGAAAGTAAGGCCGAAGGCGGTCCACATTGAATACTAGGTGCATACCAAGGAATGGTGGGATATTGAGCTTGAAGGCATTGTCCCATACAACCTTGGTGATGGTGTATGGCCCATATCGAAGTGGACGAATCTTGCAGTGGGGTCAAGCAAAGCACTCCTTCTGCAAATGTAGCCACACTTTGTCTCCCACCTGGAAGTTGTGTTGCACCCGATGCTGATCATGTCACTGCTTGTACTTAGCATTGGCTCTGTTCAATATGTCATGAACCTATTGGAAAATGTGATGAATGAGCTCAATGAAGCTTCTTTCCTTGGAAACTTCATACTGGCTATGAGCCGAATCAACTTGAGTAGCTGCAAATGGTATGGCTATGTCAATGGGACATAGTGGCTAGAATCCCAAGCCCACCTGAAAGGGGTTGTGGTTGGTTGAGCCGTGGAGGGATCGATTATGGCTATGTTGTACATAGGGGAGGCTCTCATACCATGTGTGTCGATTCTTTGATTTGTACATGCAAAAAATGTGTATCCTCATCGTGTTGACGACCTCTGTCTGGCCATCAGTTTGGGGATGGAAAGCTATGGACTTGGTGAGCTTGGTGTCCAACATTGACCAGAGGCTGGACCAAAATGTACTGAGGAACTTGCTGTCCCGATATAAGATGATAGACTGTGGGATTCAAAAGTGTACCCACACTCATTCAAAGAAGAGTTTAGCAGTGACTTCTGCTGTGATATTCTTCTTGCATGCCACCATAATGTCCATCTTCGAGAATTTGTCGACGACCATGAAAACACAGTCATTTCTATTCTTAGTAGAAGGAAGGACCAACATGTAATCCATGGAGATGGATTCCCAAGGTCGACTAGGGGTAGGAAACAGAGTATAGAGGCCTTTCTTCTTGATGGTTGGTTTCGAATGGCGCACGCAGTGCAGGATCTGATGTACTTCCCGACATCCTGTCGAAGGTTTGGCCAATAGAAATACTTTTGCAGTACTGCCACTGTTTTATCGACCCCGAAATGCCCAGTGACCCGACTATAGTGCGATTCCCAAATAATCTTGGCACGCTCGCTTGAAGGAATACAAAGGTGTCCCAGGTGACATAGTAGTGCATCCTGGAGGTGAAAATTTGGAACTCGGTTACCCTCCAAGAGCATCTTGTATGTGTGGTCGAAATTTGGATCGCTCTTGTAGAGAAGCAACCGATCAGAAGTCTCGTGCCCACAAGAGTTGAGCATGGTGGTTATCGCCACGATCACAAGTCGGTTGAGCCAGTCTGCAACATTATTGGTGCTTCCCTTCTTGTACTTGATGTTCAAATGAAACTATTGCAGATATGTGGACCACTTCTGATGGTGATCGTTCTGCAACTTCCCTTGTGTCTGTATGAATTGCAGGGGTCGGTGGTCTGTGTGGATGATCGTTTTCTTCCCCAAAATGTAATGTTTCCACTGTTGGCAAGCCTGCAAAATGGAATACATTTCTTTGTCATAAGTGGGATACTTTCAGATTGTGTCATACAATGTCACACTGTGATATGCCACTAGATGCCCTTGTTGAGTAAGAACTTCCCCAATAGCATAGTCAGAGGCATCTGTCTCGATCTCAAATGGTTGTTGAAAGTATGGTAATGTGAGCACTGGGGTGCAACAGAGGTGATGTTTTAATTATGTGAACGCCTTCTGTTGAGATTCCGACCAAAATAATTTTTCTTTCGCTCCTCCCTTGGTGACTTGAATCAATGGCCAAGTGATATGAGAGAATCCCAACACGAACCTGCGGTAGAAATTAGTAAGACCCATAAAGTTTTGAAGCTCTTCTAGAGTGGTTGGGGCTGGCCAATCCTGAATGACTTGGATATTGGTTGGATCCACATGCACCCCATGCTCATCAATAATGTTATCCCAGATACTG
Organism: Picea engelmannii; assembly: GCA_009831015.1. Taxonomy (NCBI): domain Eukaryota; kingdom Viridiplantae; phylum Streptophyta; class Pinopsida; order Pinales; family Pinaceae; genus Picea; species Picea engelmannii. Next base: position 290,715 of record ML786004.1, on the reverse strand, counting down.
AACCTGGGTCATGCCAAAAGTGAAATTCTCCAAATTGGCACATAACTTGTGTTTCCACAGTGTTTGGAGGACCCGTCAGATGTGGTGGAGGTTCTCTTCCCAAGTCTGGATAAAGATCAGATGTCATACAAGTACACTACTACAAATGAGTTGGTGAATGGCTGCAAGATGTCGTCCATCAGCCTCATGAAGGTTGCGGGAGAATTCATCAACTTGAAAGGCATGACCAACCATTCAAAAAGTCCCTCCTTGGCTTTGAAGGCAGTCTTCCACACATTGGAGAGTTCGATTGGTACCTAGTGATACCCGGACTTAAAGTCAATCTTGCTAAAATATTTCTCCCCTTTGAGTTGGTCAAGAAGGTCATCAATCCGTGGGATCGGGTACCTATTCCAGATGGTGATCTTGTTCAATGCCCGATAGTCAATACAGAGTCTCCAAGTCCCATCCTTCTTCTGCACCAACATGATCGGGCTCCCACAGGGCAATGAACTTGGATGGATGTGACCTTTTTGACTAGCTCCTGAATTTGTCGTTTGATTTCATCGTTCTCCAGAACAAAGCACTGATAGATCGGTCCATTGGGCATCGACACACCTAGGGTTAGATCGATGGGGTGCTTGACCTGACAATGCAAAGGCACCCCTACGGGTGAGGTGAAGATGTACCGATACTCCTCCACAACCTTGTCCATTCGTTTTTGTCGTGCAGAGGAGCCTTGTATGGAGGTCATGGCCACGATCTTCTTCTTTCCTTGAGGGAAGATCATTAGGAAAGAAAATTTCCCGATTTTGGAAATGAGCTTACTACATTGTTTTGCAGTAACCAAAGAGATAGCAACAGGTGGTGGTACCTCTGGTATCCTGTACAACTTATTTCCCAAGGTAACAATAATAGTGTAAGGCTGGGACTCATACACAACATATCGCTTCCACAAGTATGGCTGGCCTAATAATACATCAAAAACATCAAGAGGATCAATGTCACATAATACCTCATCGGTGAATGGCTTGATGTTGTAGGGAAGGCGACATTGCTGGCTGACGCAGAGATCCATTCCTTGGTGAAGCCACCCGATGGTGTACAACTATGGGTGTGCTGTGGTCGTCAATCCCAAACGCTTCACGAGCTCTGCTAAAATGAGGTTCTTTTGTCTCCCAATGTCGATGATGAACTGTAGCGGGGAACCCTTTACCCACATCTGGGAGTGGAAGAGACGCTCCTCCTCCTCTGGATCTTTTGATTCTTCCTTTTGGATCTTTGTGGTGGAAACAGTGGCATTGGGTTCCACATTGATAATCTGCTTCCCTCTGTCATTCCCCTTCTCGTGTTCTGATTCAGTGTTGGAGCATGCATCTGATTCAGAAGCCCTCATCTCGGCCACTAGTGACTGTTTGGCCCAACACTCACTTGTGTTGTGAGTGGATCTCTTATGGAATTCACACCACTTTCCCATGTCCTTCTTCAGCTTCATTGTGTTGTTATTTTCTTGCGGATTTGGCAGGTTGTCTTGAGCCACCATGCCTTGGCTTTGTCCTTTGTTCTGCAGTTTGGGGGCACCTTTCGCTTGCTTTTGATTCAAAGATCCAAAGTCTCGCTTCTTCTGTTTGAATTTCTGCTCAATCTTGGCAACATACCATTATGCCGCACCAAGTGAGGAGATGTCAAGGAACTCCATTTCCTCGTAAATGTATCTGTGTAGACAAATGCGATACTTCAACACCAAATGTTTCTCCGAATATTTGATGCCCAACTTTGTGCGTAGGGTATGGAATAGATTCGTCAACTCATGCACATCTTGATCCCTTTGCTGCTGCAGCGTAGTCCATTGTATGTAATTGTCCTCATAGCTCCCCACAGGATAATATTATTCCTTGATGGCATCTCGGAAATAATTCCAAGTGGGTACGACCGAGAATAGGGAGGGTTCCTCCTCATCCTTTTTCTCACAATAGGTTTCCCACCAGTCCTTGACATGGGGGGTGGCTTTGAGTAGTGAAAAAATAATCTTCTCCCAGTCGAAAAAGTCATGAACCGAAAAATATCCTTCTAATAGATTCAAACATCTATCTATGACGTCTGCATCTATTTGACCATCAAATATGGGAATGTCAAAGTTTACATGTACCTTAAAAGGGGTTGCGCCTCTAGAGTGATTGTTGGATGCAGATGCACCACCAGTGGGAAATCATTGAAGGATCTGGGCAAAGTTATCCATCATTGTGTTCCTTTGTTTTTCAAGGGCCTCCTCGAAAAATATTTTGATAGGATTTCCCGCTCCCTTGTCTTTCTTTTCTTCCCCCATGGGTGGCCGTTGGGGTTTGCGAGGCTGATCTTACAAAGGTTCAACCAGATCTAGCCCTAACTCCTTATACCCTGACCTCGTTGGGGACATGAAAAGAAGGATTTAGAAAGAGTAGACCGCTCTGATACCACTAATCCATATTTATGCAGGAACGCAACAAAATACATAAATAACCATGAATACAAAGATGCAGCGGAAATAACACTTCATTTCATTAATATCAAAGAACTGGAATTTGTTTACAGACAGAATAAAAATAAACTAGCTAGGGCCCTGGTAGATTATCTATGAGAAGAGATGTGGCGGCTATAGGCCTATGAAATCTGTGTGCCAATGAGGCTCGAAGAAATGCCAGAATATGGGCCCCGTCGGGGTAAATTGGTACATCAATTTCTTGGGGTTGTAACTTTGACATACTATCTCCGTTTGACACATATGATACATCGTTAGAAATATCTATCCAAGGAATACAATTGTTGGTAGAAAATATCATGATGATAATGTACGATCGATAGATACCCAAAAAATGACATTTAGGGCCTCAAAATGGCTTTGGAAGTTCAAGACCCGAAAAACTGCCAAAAATAGTAAATTGTGCTACAATTAAGGAAACTGAAAAACTAAAAGAAACAATGGTGGGTGTCCAAGTAGAACAGGCGGGTGGTCACCAATATCCACCTGGATCATGACATGTATCACATTTATCCACAAAGGTGCATATTTCATGTTTCATACCTTCCCCCAAAAAAGAATGTTTGACCCGTTCATGAAGAAATACACCAACACAATAATGGAGCAAATAATGCAATAACAATGAACACTCAGCTCAAACTTTCTCATTACCAAAGCATGAATAAATACAATGAGAGAATATGTTACAGGAAATCGTCTTCTCCTACAATCTCTCAACAATCTCTCCAATAATCTCTCCATGAATCTCTCAAATATATTTCCTAATCTTAATTATAATTTCTAGACATAACAAATAACAATAATACTACAAAAAACTACATCTAGAATATGATAAATGAATCATTATTCCAACATTTCTCCCCCATAATGATCATTTCGAAATATTCCAAGATCATCTATGAATTTGCAAACCTTTTCCTTTAATAGTTCTTTGGTGAAAATATCAACTACTTGTTCTTCTGTTCTGCAATAATTGATCTCGACCACACCTTGCTGAACCAAATATCGAACACAATGATACTGGATATCAATATGATTAGTCTTCTTATGAAACAATGGATTTTTGGTCATCTGAATAACACTTTGATTATCACATATCAACTGAATACGCTGTTCCTGCTGCTCATGAAGATCCTCCAAAATTCTTCTCAACCAAACTTCTTCACATGCTGTTGTCGCTACTGCTTTATACTCTGCTTCTGCTGTGGAGAGAGAAATTGTAGGTTTATTTTTAGTTCTCCAAGCAACTGCTGCTAAACCCATGCTAAATGAATATCTTGAAGTTGATTTCCTGTCATCCATGCAACCTGCCCAATCTGAATCTGTATAACCAATAAGCCTGAAATTTTCTGTAGATATGTATATCAAACCGTAACCAATTGTACGACGTAGATATCTCAAAATCCTCTTAGCTTCTTTCCAATGTATTTCCTTGGGGTTTGACATGAATCTAGATACCATACTTACTGCAAACAATATATCCGGTCGAGTTGTAGTTAAGTAGATCAAACTTCCAACCAATTGACGATACAAAGTAACATCAACTAATTTGGAGTCACCATGTCTGTATAACTTCAACCCAACTTCTAAAGGAGTTGTTGCTAGCTTGCAACTCATCATTCTGAACTTCTTCAAAATATCCAAAGTATACTTGCCTTGTGACATCAAAATACCATCTTCTTTCTGCCAAACTTCAATTCCCAAGAAATAATGTAACTCTCCAAGATCTGTCATCTCAAACTTAGCAATCATGTGTGACTTAAAATTTTGAAATAACTCAAAATTGTTCCCTGTGTAGATCAAATCATCAACATAAAGTGAAACAATCAGAATATCCCGACTTGACTGAAGAATATAAATATTGGGCTCAGATAAACTTTTGATTAAGCCATGATCCTGTAAGTATTTATCAATTCTTGAATACCAAGCCCTTGGTGCCTGTTTAAGACCATATAAAGCTTTCTTCAACCTGTAAAATTTATCTTCTTTACCCAGAACTTCAAAACCTTCAGGCTTCTCCACATAAATTTATTCATCCACATAACCATTCAATAAAGATGACTTAACATCTATTTGAAAAATTGTCTATTTATACTAAGCAACTAATGCAAGAACCATCCTGATTGTATCCATCTTTGCCACTGGGGAAAATGTCTCAGTATAGCCAATGCCTTCTCTCTATGCATAAAATTTTTCAACTAAACGAGCCTTATACTTATCAATTGTGCCATCTAATTTATACTTAGTTTTATAAACCCATTTATTACCAATCACCTCTTTACCTTTTGGTAAGTTCACCAAATCCCATGTATCATTTCTCACCAAAGAATTCAACTCTGCTTCCATAGCTTCATTCCATTCTTTCTTTCTTGATGCTTTTGCATAAGTTTGTGGTTCATCCATCTTCATTATTCTGTGTCATAAGTGCATAATTCACAATATTACTTTGGGATATGGTAATCCTTCTTTCAAAATTTCTATCTAACATATTGCTTTCAGAATGACTTATTTCAAACCACTTAGGTTTATTCTTAACTTCATCTTCCTTTACTGACTTGGAATGTGATTCACCATCAATAGTAACTGTATCTTCTTTTAATTTCAACTGTACAAGTTCTGACTAATAAATTCCTTGCTCATCAAATACAACATCTTTGCTTATTATTACTTTCTTTTCTTGAGGATCAAACAACCTGCAACTTCTTGTTTCAATACTGTAACCAATGAAAATACACTTCACACTTTTATCATCCAATTTGCTTCTCTTTTCCTTTGGAACATGTGCATATGCAATGCAACCAAAAACTTTCATATGTGCAACACTTGGTTTATGTCCTGACCATGCTTCTTCAGGAGTCAAATTCAATACTACTTTTGTAGGACATCTATTAAGAATGTATACAGATGTGTGTACTGCTTGAGCCCAAAATTCATTACAAAGTGAATTAGCCTTTAAAATGCTCCTAGCCATCTCAACTATGGTTTTGTTTTTCCTCTTCACCACTCCATTCTGTTGAGGAGAGTAGAAATTGGTAAACTCTTGCTTTATACCATTCTTCGTGCAATAATTCAAGAATTCATTTGACTTGTATTCTCCCCCATTATCTGTTCTTAGGGTAAGAATCTTGAAACCACTTTGCTTTTCAACCAATGCCTTGAACTCAAGAAAATGAGAAAACACTTCAAATTTCTCCTACAAAAAATACACCCAAGTCTTCCTTGAAAAATCATCAATGAAAGTGAGAAAATAACGAGCCTTTCCAAAAGTCATTGTCTCCATTGGACCACACAAATCTGAATGCACCAACGCTATATTTTCACCAGCCTTCCAAGTTCTATTTGAGAAACTTTCCTTGTTTTGTTTCCCAAAAATACATCCTTCACACACTTCATCATCATTCTTGATATAAGGAAGAACATTCACCATATTCTTCTTTTGAAGAAACACCAAACTATGAAAATTCAAATGTCCCATTCTTAAAAGCCAAATCTTGTTGTTCATCTCTTCTGTTGCATTCAAACTTTTTGATTTACTTGAATCAAAAGAAACCTTGAAAATTCTATCTTCAGTCATTTCTCCTTTTGCCATAACTGCATTATGATTCAACTTATCCATGATTAAACATTCCTTGTTATCAAACACTAACTTATAGTTCTTCTCCATCATCTATCCTATAGAAAGTAGATTCTTCTTCAAAGCTGGTGTCAACAATGTGTCATCAATAAACTTCTTCTTTCCATGCAATGCTGGAATTGCAACTGTGCCTTTCCCTTGAACTTCTGAAACTCTATCATCACCAAATACAAATTTACCAGAATAGTTGTCATTAATTCTAGTAAAAAACTCCTCTTGAGATGTAATATGAGTTGAACATACCGAATCAATATACCATGCTTCCCTTTCTTCATTATGTGTCATGAAACTTGATATGAATAACTTCTCATTCTTGGTTTCTTTTACAACTGCATTAGCACCATTGTTTTCCATATCTCTCATTTTTGCATAACAATTTATTTCAATATGAGCATATTTATGACAATAATGATACCGTGGACCTTGTCGTTCTTGAGATACTTCTCGTCCTCTTCCTCTTCCACGAAAACCGTCTCTACTTCATTCTCTGAATTGATTTGAACTTCCTCTAAACAAACTTGGGATTCTTCCTCTTCCTCTATATGCATTTCCTTGATAATTCTGTGATTGTTGTGGATTTCTATTATAATTCTGATTTTGATATTGATTTCTACCTCTTCCTCTTCCTCTATGCCTTGTAGAAAAAACATGCTCCACTTCTCCAGTTGGTTGATTTTATTCAATAGTAGGAAAAATCCACTTAATTCATCAATATTCATTGTATTTAAATCTTTGGAAACCATAATACTAGTGGTGACCATATGAAACTTGGGAAAAACACTTCTTAAAATATTCTCAATTAGTCTCCTTTCTAGAACATCTTCACCTAAGGACCCCATATGATTAACAAGATCTTGCATCTTTGTGATATAATCATGAATAGATTCATTACTTTGCATGTTGTCATTTTGAAAATTTCTCCTTAGTGTTTTCAATTTAACTACAACCACACGTTCATATGTATTCTTTAAAATATCCCAAGCTTGCTTAGATGATTCTGCAACATTAATTCTTGTGAATATAGATTCTTCAACTTTTCTCCCTATAAGTGAAAGTGCTTCATTATCTTTCTTGATAATTTCCTTTAAAACTTTCTTGTCATTATCACTTAATGTTTTGAATTCATCAACATAAGACATAGTATATCCATCAATTACAAGCTCCCATAAATCTTTAGTGATGAATATAGGTTGCATGTGTTTGCTCCAACAGAAATAATTTGTGCCAACAAGTTTAGGCAACACAATATTGCATGTTTCCATGAAGAATAAATAAGAATGAGAGAGAGAATAAGAGAGAATACGCAAAAGCAACACAAAGTGTCCCACTTCGCCTGGGACGAAAACCAATGTCCCAAAAAATCGGGACTCAACCACCACCAAAAAAATAATTCTTTTATTAATGTTTGAGTAGAATGAAGAGATAAAAACTCAATTCTTTCAAAGGATTACAATAAACACTTCTTTTTATCTCCCTTTACTAACAAATATTACTTCTTGCTAGTTTATAAAATTGTATCCAAAAAATAATAAGAGATTTAAAATAATATCTTTTACATTTATTCTCCCATAAACATAGAGCACTAATTCTCTCTCATTACTAAAACTCTCTCATATACAACCATCCACCTATTATCTCTTTGCTGGCCACCAAATGAATAAAAAAATTACAACCCTTGCCTTTTACACTTTGAATATAATAATAATCAAAGATTATGTTCTTCAAGTAATTGAATAAATGAAGGTCTGTCAAAGAAAATGAATGATCGACACACCAAATAGCCACCAGATCCACGCGATGAAGCTTCTTGAAAATGAGAAATTCCATGCCTTTTTCTCCACACACACTCTTCTATGCTTAGATCAAACACACACAATGCAGATCACACCACTCAAGCTTCCACGCCATGCCAAGATTTCACGCTGCACACTCCTTCACACAATTCGCACTTGTCCATCCTATTACACAGTCTACGCTTCACGCAGCAATGAGTCTTCCCAAGCTAGGATTTGACTATCCATGCTAAATCTAAGCATGAGTACCAATATTCTCATACATTTGCGTGTAGAATTAAATGCACCTAGTTTGTACTCAATTAGACTGTACAATGCAATTTTTTATGGTGGCTTCCTCAACAATCAACATGATTCCTCAACGATATGATGGAAGATACAACATGCCTCAACAAACAACACTCAAACCTTACGCTTCAACCTATGCATTCTTCTGGCCATTGACAAAAAAAGACAACAATATGGTGACAACTTCTTATCTTTGCTATGATACCAAATGAATAAATACACCAACATAATAATGGAGCAAATAATGCAATAACAATGAACACTTAACTCAAACTTTCTCATTACCAAAGCATGAATAAATACAACGAGAGAAGATGTTACAGGAAATCATCTTCTCCTACAATCTCTCAACTATCTCTCCAATAATCTCTCAAATATATTTCCTAACCTTAATTATACTTTCTAGACATAACAAGTAACAATAATACTAAAAACAATTACATCTAGAATATGATAAATGAATCATTATTCCAACAGTTCATAGGTTTTGGTAAAACCAGAATGCCCAACTGTAGGTGAATCATGAAAATCAGAGAGAACAATGGATTTAAGGTTCTATTGTTTTCTTAAGTACAAGTGACCTTTATAACGAAGGTCGTTATGGTGCCACAAGTACCCTGGAGAAGCTTGCAGATCCTATTGTAGTGTTTGGATCATTTTGGAAAGCTTGGGGTCTTGTAACCATTCTTGGAGAACCTCCTGAAGCCAATCTGCAACAATGAAAGAAAAGGGACTCGACTTCTTCATATTTCCTGCAAAGGGCATTGTTGGGTGTCAATTTTGACCTTTTTATCAGCTCTTTTACCTTTACTTTTACCTATTCACCTTTCACTTTTTTCCATTTTCACCTCCCTTGATGTCATAATGTGCATGAAATAAGGTTTAAGTTGTTATTTGAGAGAAAAATCTTAGTTTATTTTATAAACATTGATTAAAATATATTTTTGCAATTTATTGCCTGAAAATCAATAATTATAGGAATTAATGGTATTTTTGAGTGATTACAAGAATTGGTGGTTTGGGTACTTTCCCTCAATCTTAAGGAGAAATTCCAATTGGAGCTGTTTCATAGAAGTCTCGAGATGAAGAATTCCCTGTTTTCCATCATTTTAGTGTACGGAGCCCAATGGTCAACACTCGACCAACATAAAAAAAATTACAGGAAATTCACAGGAAAACCTGAAAAGTGTTAAACAAATATAACATTCCATGCTAGGGATATGGGAACAATTAGTCAACAACTCAAGGATTCAACTCAAAAGGATTGAACAAGATAGTCTCCTTGCACTATAATGAAGATATGATCCATAATTTCCGAAGTTAGTTAGTTGTAGGGAGAAATTCGTTTTTCAAAAGAATTGTATAAAGTAAAAGGCAAGAGATCTGAATATGTTAATAGAGAATGTTTCTATTATCACCTGAAACATATTGCAATTTTTGAAAATTGTGCTTGAAGAGTAATTAATGAAGATTTGATAATTTCTGTGTAAGCGTCTCCATGTTCTGAGTTTCTTTAAATAACACACCCCAAGAAGGCCCCCTTGGTATGTGTTGTGTTTCCTATAGTATTAAAGTTATTTCCTTTCAGTAATAACAAATTTTACAGTGTGTTATTATTTATTTTCACAATTTCCTGTAAACACGTGATTATTGTATTTTCTTGTAATTGCACAATGACTGTTAAATTTCTGTGAGTATGTTTGAATTCATGTAGATTCATATTTTTGTCTTCATAGTCATGTGTGAATTTCCTTTTCTACAGTACTGTTACAGACCTTAATCTCTTTGGTTTATTGTATGAGTTGTTTCAGATATAGACATTCAAAGTATTCAACATAAATTGAACAAGATTTTGTCTTTAGTGCCATACAAACAACTCCATGAAACATTCTCCAAGGTAGTTAAATTTGTAATTTCTGAGATATATAGTTTTCAGTTTGTTTCAGTCAATATCAACTCATAAATCAAGATAATTTATTTGATCATAAGTTCAGTTAACTAAAATAAGTGAGCTCTGCAAGAGGCACACTTATAAGAGTAGTTATTTCTTTGGAGTCTGAGTCTTTACCCTCAGACAATTAAACCTAAACTGGTCGATTGAAGAATTTTACCATCTGTTTGTGAGTCTAGAAATTTCAATAGGAAATTTTAGGAAAGGTTCAAAGTTAATTATGCACATATTGTGCTTCTGTCTCACAAGTTTACCTTCCCAGATTGATAATTGAATGCTAAGAAATGTAGACCACTAGGCAGCCCAATAAACATCAACCACTACATTTTCTTTTCCTTTTTTGTAGATGATCTCATAATCATACCCAAACAACTTGGTTACCCATTTTTGTTGCTCTAGGGAATACATTCATTGTTCCAAAAAATACTTGAGGCTTTGATGATCAAATTTAATTTGGAAGAATCACCCCAAGAGATAAGGATGCCAGAGATTCGCATCATGGAATATAACCAACATTTCCTTTTCATAGGTGGATTGGCCCAAATGACGCTTAGAAAATTGTTTGCTGGTGAAAGCCAAAGGTTGACCATCTTGCACGAGGACAACCCCAATGCCTTTCCCCGGGGCATCATATTCCAATACACAGGTCTTGTTGAAGTCAAGGAAAGCCAAAATAGGAGTAGTGCACATAGCCACTTTCAAATATTGGAAGGAATGGTCAACTATTGGAGTTCAACTGAAAGAATTATTTTTAAGAAGCAATGTGAGGGGAGCTGGGAGTTTTCTAAAATTCTGAAAAAACTTAGGATAATAGCCTGTCAAACCCATTAATCCATGCAAACTTTTAAGAGTTTTTGGGAGTGACCAATCCTGCATAGCTTCAATTTTATTTGGATCCACCCTGACACCATCCTTGTCGATAATATGTCCCAAGTAGTCAACTTTAGAGGCTCCAAAAGCACATTTAGACTGCTTAAGAAACAAATTGTGCTAATATAGTAGCTGTAGAACTTGATCCACATGGGTAAGACAGGCTTGCCAAGTTTTTCTATAGATGAGAATACCATCAAATGAAAACCAAGACAAAATGACGAAAGACATGATTCATGAGACTTTGAAAAGTGGATGTAGCATTACAGAGGTCGAATGGAATAACCAAGAATTCATAACCAAGAACTCATATTGACCCTCATGAGTTCTGAATGTGGTATTGGGAATGTCTTCTTATTTCATATGAATTTGGTGGTAGACAGAGTGAAGATCAAGTTTGATAAAATACTGAGCACCACTTAATTCATCCAAAAGGTCATCAATGACATGAATGGGAAATTTGTCTTTGATTGTGAGTTTGTTGAGGGCGTGGAAATCATGAAACATGCACCAAGTACCTTCTTTCTTGATTACCATGACTACTGAAGAAGAATAGGGGCTGGTATTGGGGCAGATGACACCGAATTCTAGCAATTATTGAACAATCTTCTCAATTTCATTCTTCTGGAAAAAGGGATGATGATAAGGGAGAACATTTGGAGGAATATTGCTCGAAACTAGTGGAATGGAATGATCATGGACACCTCGAGAAGGGGGAAGTCCCTAGGGGGTTTGAAACACAACTTGGTGTTGGGAGAGGATAGATTAGAGTTTGATATGGACAGAGGGCATCTCAACCGCCTTAATGGAATGAATTTGGGAAATAATTCTAGAATGGAATTTTTTGAGGAGCTTTTCCATTCGGTGGGAACTGATGATCTCTGGTGATCCTACTATGATGCCTTGGAACTAGTGTTGTTGACTCTCCTACTGGAATTGCATGGTTAATTTATGGAAATCCATGGTGATGGGGATGAGAGTGCATAACCATTCATCACCAAGTAAAATTTCACAACCGCCCATGCTAATAGAAAACACATGAGATTTCAGGTAATACTAACCAATTTGTAGGCGCACATTTTCACAATGCCCTCCACATTTCATGGAAACAACATTGGAAATCATGATTTGGAAATTCTTAATTGGATGGATATAGCAATTGAATTCTTGGGCAATGCAGCGATGAATAAAATTATGGGTGCTGCCACTATCAATTAGAATGATGACTTTTAGATTCTTAATGTAGCCAATTAACTTGAGGGTTTGGGGAGCAGGAAAACTAGTGAGTGCATTCAGGGAAATCAATGGTTCAACTTTTGATGGATCAGAGGGTCGATTAAGATCAACTGGTGGGGGTAGCTTGGGTACATGGGAAACATTTGCCTCTTCTTCAAAAACATCCTCATAAATAGCCATACAAATCTCCTATTCCTTACACTTGTGCCTAGAAAATACTTGTCATCACAATTATAACAAAGACCCTTAAGTTGATGGTCAACCATTTCTTCCTGGGTCAATTTATAGATCTTGAGGGGAGTGGGAGGAGGGGCGGTAAGGTTTGCTTTAGGGCAAGGAATAAAGGGTGTTTTTCTAGTTTGGGATGAGACTACTTATTGTGCTTCCTTGGCCCTTTTAGTAGCTTCCAACCAAGTTTGGGGGAGATCCATGAGGACATGGGCAGATATTTCATACTTGAGGCCACTGATAAAGCATTCTCTGAATAAAGCATATGTCACACCCTCCATTCTAAAGGCCAATTGCTCAAAGGAAACTATAAACTCTTCCACTGGGCTAGTTTGTTTCAACTTGGTCAAACAACCTAAATGATAGGTGTTAGTGTCAAATAATTCATAAAGCTCTGCAAAAAACTATGTCCAAGCCACATACCCTTGGTGTGCCTTTTTACGCCATTTCCACCATTTCCAACGTTCAAGATCTAAATGGAGAACACCATAACATAGTTTTGCCAACTCATCGGTAATGTCATGCAAAGAGAAGTAGTGTTCCATTTGGGTGACCCATCTCGTGGGATTTGAGCCATAAAATTTGTTCACATACACTCTAGGAAGGCGTAGGTCATGCTGAAAGTGATTGTACTAAAAATTCTGGGAAGTGGAGGAGTATCACCTTCGGGGTGCAAAGGTTGGTCAAATGAGGGAATTCCTTTAGGAGTATTCAGTTTGGCGAAGAGTTGGACAAAAAAGGATTCAAGATGGATTTCCATGTGGGAAGAGAGGTCCTTTGTCATGTCCTGTTTTAGGGCTTCCATTTTGGCATCTATGGTGGAATGCATGGAGAAATTGATGGTGGAATTATTGACATTGATTTTCCACAATTCCTTCTGGGCCGTGGAAAGATAAGATGACAAGGTATTGAAGTGTGATTCAAGGTCTTGGCTATGGGTGTGGGACATGGTGAAAGGGGGGAACAAGAAGGGGGCAGGTGGTTTCGCAAAGAAAATGGGTTACGAGTGAAGGGCATTACAGTGATCAAGGAGAAAAGGAGAATTCGATGTGATAGGTCCCAAATAAGGGGTCGAGACCACATGAAAAAAGGGCTGAAAAATGATAGGTATCATTGCAATCAAGATAAAAAGAGGAATCCAATGGGATAGGTCTCAAATAAGGGTGCGGGAAGGCCCCAAAATCATTTTTTTACTCTTGTGGAGTTATACTTCGATCTAAATAATACTGCAATGGTGAAATTCCCAAATTCTTAACAGTAAGAAATGTGTAGTAATTTCACAACCAGAATGTAGGAGGCAAGGTTGCACGAAAATAGATCTTGTATGTTCCTTTTTTGTTCTGTTTATATCCCAAGGGTTAGTGTGTTCAGGGTTCCTATAGACAAGGGTTTACCTTGTGCTATAACTCTCTGATATATGTGAGGGGTCGAAAAATAAAACTTATCCCAATAACTCATGGCACCAACTAAGGAGTCTAGATCGTAAACTTACCCATACTACCTAATTACCCAGGTACTAGAGAGTATCTTCCCGAGTGTTGTTGTCGGTGGCACTATAACAGTCAGGTGGTCAATTGGTTGATCTATAGTGGGGTTCATGATACCTAGGAATTTTCATATACAGGTGTTGTCTAATGAGCTACCACTCGAAGGGGTACCAATAGAGGTTACAAGGGTGTCCAACAATGTGAGCTTAAAAACCTCTTGCATTTCCTGCATGTATGCTTCCCCGACCACATATTTATACAATGAAAGATAGATCACTATAGTTTAAAGATGATGGAACATGTCTCTACCCTGAAAAACATTAACCCACAATTCCTGCCCAGGAAAGTGCTCTGATACCACTTGTTATGCACATGCTTATGATATATTGAGCATAAACAGGAATATCATAGACATTACCAACGAAACAACATAATATAGACAATGACACACCAAAATGATACCTTTATTGAAACAAAGAAATTTTCACTTTCCTCTTCGAGGGGGCAACCTCCAACATAACATCGCTCTATTACAATAATTCTCAAGACCAAACTTCTCATGCCCTTGACTCTTATCTATACTAAATCTATCTACCAAAATACAATCTAGAGGAAGATCTTTCTAGAAGCCGAAGCTTCTATTAGGTATTCTTACATTTCACTTGTTCACCATATTACTAGGCCTTATTTATTAATATCGACCTTTATTACATGGAAAATATACTATTCTACCTATTTGAGGGGTTAGGGAGTTTAGGTCCCTAACGATGTCAACCATACGGGTAAATATTTTTGGAGGGAAAGGAAGAAAATTACTTTTTAATCGTATTTTTGACTTATCTCCTTATAGGTTTACTCAAATTTTAAGTACAAGCACTTGTTGGATGGGTAATTGAATTACACATCCAATGAGTACCCATTATGCATGATTTTGATTAACCCACAGTGAGATAAACTGAAAATACATTAAAAAATGTATTTATTTTTCAAGTGTAGGCACTCGTTGGATTCATAATTGAATTACACATCCAACGAGTACCCACTCCGTTACTTTTGATAGACCCATAGTGAGATAAAATGAAAATACATGAAACTAGAAATTCATGTATTTTTAGTTTATCTCGCTGTGGGTCTATCAAAAACATGGAGAGTGCGTACTTGTTGTATGTGTAGTTCAATTCCACATCCAACAATGCCTACACTTGGAATTTGAGTAAATCTATAAGGAGATAAGTTGAAAATATGATTAAAAAAACAATTTTCTTTCTTTCCCTTTGAACATCCATAACTCTTATTTTATTATTTTCCTTAGGAGACCCATTTTAAACCTCAAATTTCCCCTAATATTGCATGCATCCACCTCAACTAGTGTTCCCTCCTTTTGTGCAAGTCAACTCTTTGTAATAACAACGATGCCCACTAAGGGCACTTGTATGCTTGATCTAAGTGAAGCAAAATATGGAAATAATGAATGCATGCATGATAAAGCCATTCAAATGTAGATAGGACTAGTAAGTGTATGCATATATGAAAAACTAGTAAATGGACTACATGATGTGCTCCACTCTACTAGTACATGTCACCTCAAAATAACAAGTAACTCCCTTGTGTGATGTGTTATCACCCCATAAATTATGGGAATCAACTTATGACTTGGATATTATGGATATTGTCTGTATCTAGTGTTTTTATTGGCAATTGATTTTTCATTTTAGAAAAAGAAAAAAGAAAAGAGAAAGAAAAAGAAAAAGAAAAAGAAAAGAAAAAGAAACGAGGGCATAAAAGAATTGAAACAAAATCCCCATGCAATAATAGTAACTTGGTCATACCTTTCAAGCATGACCAAGTTCTTTTAAATTTTCAATGTTGATAGGTTAGTGAATAAATCTGACCAGACTGTATCCTGGTCTGATAGCCCTTAGGTTAGATTAGTGAATAAATTGGACCAGACTGTCTAATCCTGGTCAGATAGCCCTTAGGTAGAGTAATTTCTTAACCCAACAGTTTAATCTGGGTTAATTGTCCTAGTAAGATAGGAGTAGCATGTATGTTAGTTGTTTCATTTGTTTCACCCCCCATGAAAACAGGTTAATAAAGATGTTACACCATGTCCCAAATTCCTAAGAATAGTTTGTTCGAAACCCCATGGTGGTATCTCTTTGAAATTTGAAGAAAAACCCATAAAATGCTTTATCCTAAGTTTTTCCCCAAGCTCATATTTATCTGCTCATGATTTATGTTACATTCACTTTCCAATGGTCCAGATCACGGTGTTTCAATCAACGACTCACAAATCATTCCAGACCCCCCCTAGTATTCTGCTTTTAATCAGGGGGGGGGGGGTCCGAAATCGGTGAAAATATTTACGCAGATCTGGACGGTCCAGAAAAGAGCACGTGAATCCATGACCGACATTGGATTCCGGACCCCCCCGCCCGTTCTGCTTTTAATGGAGGGGGGGGGTCTGGAATTGGTAATAACTTGGGCGCACATCTAGACGGCCCAAAACAAAGCGCTCAAATCTACGGTTCACATTGAATTTTGGACCCCCCCCCTCCATTCTGCATTTAATGGAGGGGGGGGGTACGGAATGGGTATTAAGGAGCACACTAAGATCTACGGCTAGGAAACTAGCACGCAGATCAATGGATCAAAATGAATTTCGGACCCCCCCTGGTGTCCCGCCTTTAACCAAGGGGGGGGGGGTCCAGAATAGATATTTCCCTTCGACGGGCGCCTGATCATTTGTGGCGTCGGTCTATTGGTTCTAAAGTCACATCCCTCACATGCTATCTGACAACCCGTCACTCATGGACGTCATCCTCCACTGAGTCCACTTATCCCACTTGTTCCCGGGGTCATGTCACATTCCATAACTGCTGTCAGTCCCTGCTGTCAGGCCTTTACCTTTTCCACTCATGATCAACCCCTTATGGCGACTTTCACTTCCCATCACCGCCCATCCCTAGTGACCATGTCAACCCTCCATACGTTTTGGCCACCGTCACCTGCCATATCACCCCTAAGTGGCCCGTTGTCCATTAATAACTGGATAATATACCCATTTTCATGCTGACCGTTCTCCCGCGCCAAACCGACCCATTTTTGAATAAAACTACCGTTTTCCCTGTTCATTCGTTATTCATCCATCGCGCCAGAAACCTCTTATTCCTCCATTGCTTCAGCGTGGCCTTCACCCGTAGTTAGTCGACCCCACTAACGTATTGTTTATTGCAGGTACAGTTGCTGAAATGGTGTCAAAGCCGAGACAAGCGGAAGGAGAAGAGAACCCTTTTCTTCCTCCTCCTGTCGACTTAGACAAAATTCCCTTGGTCGATAAAGATCGATTGATTGCAGAGACCATTTGCAATTTTGACTTTTCAGATATTCATTCATGGCTCCGGGAGGTGTTCCTAGACTAGAGCGACGAAATTGGACTCTGGGAGTCCAATTTACCCCTGTATCTCTTTCCCCAGATTCATCATTTCCCAGAATTCGCCCTCAAATGCCAAGCCCATTATGTCCCCGACCAGAAAGCCATCGTTTCTTCGTCTGGAGACGTCCTCTTTTTCATCACCCCCGAAGATATTGACCAGATGATGAAAATACCCCGTGCTGAATCTGCGTCCCCATTCAATTTAGAAATCCTCACTGAGTTATATGAAAAAATGAATTTCCCTTAGAGAGCTCAGATATTTGAGATTTTCCTCCCCACTTCCGCTCCACTCCCTTCCACCAACCCCCCTTACCCTTCTTCCATGTTCTCCACCAAAGGAAATCAAATCATTTCTTCCCTGTGTGCCCTGCTTGGTTATTATTCTGACCAATGGGTAGATGAGCCCATCCTAGGTTTTCTGTCCATTTTCTCAAATGATGAAAAGCCCACAACGCAGTTTGACTTCAACACCTTATTGGCCGATAATATTCATGAACAATTCGTGAATTTCGGCACAGAGGGGATGTTCAGATATTCTTCCATACTGGCGTACATGTTCGTTTACTTTCAAGCTGACAAATTTAGTTTCTCCATGCAGAAGATGGATGCAGATGGATGGCCCCAGCCAGTCACAGCATGGAATTCTCTTCTGAAGCGTAACTCTGCTGAATACAACTTCAAAGATTTCATTGATCAGTTTTACCACCTAGTGGTAAGCATGCTGAGCGGCAGGCCCGAGCCACGAATAAATGAAGAGGTCCAGGGAATTCTACATCTCTCGAAAGATGCAAAGATAGGAGACTGGTACTTGTATCAGAATCACACTGAGATCTGAGTTTACGGGTGCGAATTGGCACCCTAAAAGCTGCCAAAATATGTACCTGTAAGGATTTTTGCATTAGAATATATTAGGCAGATAATGAATTCCGATGATATTCACTTTGTTTCCCTGAAGAAGAAGAAGCAATTGCGGATCAAGGGGCAGATTGGTTCTTTCATTTGCAATAGTCGAGGCACAGGGGAGGAAGAAGACAAAACGTTAAAAGAGATGAAATTCTTTACAAGTTTCACCTGGCACTATGATCCATGCAGGATCATTTCTGAAATGAGAGTGAAAAATTAGAATGTCCCATATGCGCATGAGTCCAAGCCATAGATCGAGAAGTTTGCAAATCAAACAGTTTGGATGCCTGATACTTTGATGGACGTGGAACAACAAGTTGAAGTGGAACAGTAGGTACCCTCAACGAGTGTGCCACCCACTACCACACCCCAGGTCCCCAAAGAGAAGAGGACCCGACATGAGCCTTCTCCTCCTGTAATAGAGGTGTCATCAGAGGAGTTCAAGATGCACACCAAGAGGCCAAAGAAAATTTCAACGCCTGGCGCGACAATAGAACAAGAAGTCCCAACTACCACAGTAACTACCATAGGGGTCAAGCCAGTCACACTACCTTTCGGTTCGAGCCAACTTAAAGCAATCACAACAGCAATACCGAAGAAATCCATAGATTATCCCATGGATACTCCACCTAGCAAAACTGGGCCCAAGTTGGGCATTTTTGAAAAGTATGATTTGATCAAAAAGAAAAACCAGACCCTTACTAGCAGAACTTATGCCCAGTTCCGGAAGAAGTCATCTACAGCTCATCATAGGCTTCTGTCAGCCTTTGACACTGAAAAGGGTAGGATGCACATGGCCTACCTCCAAGCACAGGTACCGGATCCCAAGGTTATTTCAGATTACAAGAGGGCCACTTTCGAGTTCCAAGCGAAAGATGTGCATCCAGCAGATCAGATGGATCTGCATAAACAAACAGGGGAGATGGTTTTCCACACATTGGCCCACGCTTAAGCTTCTGCAACAAAGTTTCAAGTGTCTTTGAACAATGCTCAGACCCAACTCAAGCTAGAGAAAATATCATCTTTCGCGAAAGACAACATAATCAAGACGCTATATTAGCTGGTCCTCAAAATTGGTTATGACCCTGCGAACGTCAAGGCTGTTGAAGAGATGATAAAAAAGAAAAATGCTGACATCGCGTACTTAAGAAAACAGCTGAAGCTCCCGCCCACAGAGTACTCACAGGCCAAGGAGATAGCAGAAAAGGAAGGTGAAAAGGATGAGATGTTAAAGTTACTCATGGAGCAGAATGCTCAGCTAAAAGAGATGGAGGCTGAGATGGAGAGACTGCTAAAGGAGAAAGAGTAGGCGAAGCCAATGGAAGGCATTCCATTGAGTGCTATCCCAATTGTAGGTTTGAGCACAACAACAGTGAACCATTCCATCTGCCACATCAGTGCCACTACCAGAAGGAACAACATACCTTGCCAAGTCCATGGAGAGGATGAACCTACAAGAGTCAGAAATCAGCAGGCTTAAGAAAGAAGTGGAGAACCTCCAAGAGCTCAAGAATTCTTTCCAGATAAGCTCATCCAAAGAAAAGCAGGTGAATGAGAAAATCAGGAAGGAGTTACAACAGCTCCAAAAGCAGACAATGGCAGGGAAGACTTTGGCTGAGGTCAAAGAGATTGTGTGGACAGATATTTCCAAGTCCATAAATGAAATATGGCAAATGGTTCAAATCATGTTTGAACAAAATGAGTTGCTCGAGAGGAGCAAGCAGGCTGTTGAGAAAATCAGAATGGAGCTGGGAGACATGCCAACACAAGCAAATGAAATCATCAGGTTCCTAAATTCCAAGACTAGAGAGGAACTTGAAGAACTAAAGATCGAGGATAGGACATAAACTATACTTGAGGTAAAAAGGGTTCTAACCAAAAGAGGTCTAATGCTTCAGCTTGAGGAAAAGGTTCAAGTCATGGATCAAGGAGTGCAGAAGTTCTTCAATAAGATTGATGCTCTACAAAAGAAAGGCCTCCCTGGTCTTAAAGTCATTAATGACAAACTAATGACACTCCCTGACTACAAGAAGAGATTGGCTGAAGTGTCTAAGGACAATTCCAAGTTTGCAGGGATACAAGGGAGCATCACAAGCAAATCATTCATGGATGCCCAGCAGTTGGATATTAGTATCCAACACGAGATTAAACACATATTCATCATCAAGCCTACATTTGCTAAGTATACAGACATGGATGCAGTGTATCAGAGATTACTTAAAGTCACAGTGCCAAATCATCTCAGATGGGAAGAACTTTGTGATCTACTCGATTAGCATATGATTTGTCACTATCCAGTCACCTGTCCAGTCAGAAGAGGTTGCGAAGGCACCTCGCCAACGACCTACCCCAGAAATTTCCGCATGCAGTTGTACTGAGTCATCAAACAGTTTTGATTAGTTAAAGTAGTTAGGCTAAAAATAGAATGAGCACATCCTGATCAATTATGACATGAACGTTTGTAATTTGAATTATAAATACTTCAATTCTTGAAGTATTGAGGGTTGTTGATTCGCACACCCTATTGCTATCAAACTATACTATTTTTGAAGAGATCTGCCATTAATAAAGAAGAGGCACTTTTACAGGATTCTTGCGTATATTCACTGGTGATGTTGATTTTCTAAGTTAAATGTTTTTCTTTCTCTGTAATCATTTTGTTTTCTGAATCTAATCTTTAATGAATAGCGTTATGTTGCAGGATTTATCTTTGATACCCTGTTTCCGATTCTAAAGATTTAAATGTTTATCTTCTAATATCTTCAATTAATAAATTCTTAACTGCTTGTTAGTTGAAGTTATTTTCCTCATCTGTTCTTCCTTCCATCATTTTAAATTACTAAAGATCTAGTGAGTGTATTATCTCGCCCTGTGAAGGTTTTCTTTGGCATTTCTGGTTGTATCTAATATCTGATTGAATACAGACCCCATACAGACCCCATAGCCCAATAGATGTGTAGACCGTCTCAACCAACTTAAAAAAACTCTTTAAAAACAAAACCAACATTTTCTTTACCTAGCCTAATATCTGAAATTAAAAACAAAGCTAAATCATATAGAGAGATCCCTCTCTGAAGCTGGAAGGGCTAGATCCCAGCTTTAAAAGCGGTTGGTTAATGTTACCTTTGTAGATTTCTTCTTTTTCAACCTCTAAGAAATTTACCAAGTGCTAACATAATTGGCGATTCCACTGGGGAACAACTAAAACTGACAATGTCACATTTTCTTTCCCCTAAAAAGAACGTTTGATTCTGAGAAGAAAGTAATGTTTAGAGGTTGATTAACTCTGTATATATTATTTTCGGACTCATAAAATTTAAAAAATATATATATTAAAAACAAAAATAGCTCTGGCTTCCAAGAAGGTTCACACTCGATCTCATCCAGACCCAAAACCCTCTACAACGATAGATAATCCAGAACAATTGCTCAGGCGAAAGACCTTAGCTACTAGTTCAGTGAGTTATACGCCCCATCATAAGTCTCCTTCCTTTTCCGGAGAACCAGATACCTTTCAAAACTTTGATCTTGATACTTTTCCGCAATGAAACCTGGTTAGAACATGGTCTGAAACCTTTGTGTCTAAGCTCGTCTTTGACCCAACTGCGTTGCAGCCCCAAACCCCTGAGGTCTTGTCTCCTATGACTAAACTACAAATCACTATCTCAGCACCGCCCAGTCCTTCCTCATCCTCATCTTTAGTCGCTACCTCTCCAACCACCCAGTTCATCGTCCCACCTCCTCCGCCCATCATGGCAGCTCGATATGCCCCTTTGGTGCTGGCTGCACCGCTACATGCCATGCCCCAAGACTACCAGACTAGACTTCTGCAGTTCGATGCAATCGAAACATTAAACGCACAACAACACGTGGATAAAATGAATGACTACTTTGATTTGCAAGAAGTTGATGAAGTCGACGTTCAAATGAGACTTTTCGCCCAGAGTCTGACATGAGACGTCAAGAAACGGTTCAAAGCTTTACCCGCCGCATCAATCCCTGACCTTGTCGCGTTCCAAAGAAGTTTTCTTGAAAGATGGGAGGTAAAGAAAAACCCTCTTCAAATACTGTCAGAATACGAGAACATAAAAAGAAATCAAGGTGAGGCGGTCCAAGATTATTGCACCCATTTTAACAACTTGTATAATGCAATCCCCACTGAAATCAAACCTCCCCCGGGTTTGGCATTGATTAAATTCCCTGATGGATTTGATGCTGACATGTCTTACCAATTAAGAGAAAGAAATGCTGCCACCCTTGAAGACATGAAGAAAAGTGCTATTAGTGTGGAGGCTAATCTGTTGGTGAAAAGGGCTTGTCAAAAAACATAAAGGAGAGTCACGATCAAAGAAGAACCTTCCATGTCGACCACAGATTCCAAGCTGGATTCTTTGACCCGAACGGTGGAATTTATGATGGAAAGAATGAATTTATCTGACAGAAACCCTCCAAGGGACAACACACCTGCTCCCCAAATTCAGAACCCCAATTTCAGGAGAAACACTCCTCAGATTAGACAGAGAGATCCTAGAGATCAAAGAGAGTAGAGAGGCCCAGATCAGCTGATCAAACCTCCTCTAACGGAAAAATATGCTGATGAAGGGGGAGAGGTGATTGAAGAATTGGAAGACACTCACATTAACCTCATAGGCATTCATAATAATGAGGCCATTTTCCTCACCCAAGAAGAGCATGAACTCTTTCTGCTAAATCAAACCAAGGTAAGTGAGGAAGCCGAAGACGCGGAACAACAGGCTTTTGAAAACACTATTTTGGAGGTGCACCGTCAATACAATCTGCGAAGTAAGAAGACATAAGGAAATTCCTCGAAAAAGACGGCCGGAACGCAGAAGGTAGCTGAGACTGAGAAGATTCCTGAGAAGACTATTGCTGAGAAGGCTTCTGAGAAAAGTAAAGCCGACACCCCTGTGAAGAAAAACATCACCATTCTGAAAAGACCAGCACATCCCGAAGTTTCACCTATTAATCCACCCGGTACTTCTGAGCGGAAGACTATGGTGGACCAACCAGAATCAATGAGTCAGGCCCGAGCTCCCGCACCTTTTAGCCTAGAGGGAGAATTGGCCAAAAAAATAATTCCTATCCCACTTATAGAGTTGATGAACATAGGCGGTTATCGTTCACAGGTACTAAAAGCGTTAGCCATTGAACCTGACATAGGCACCAAGGCCTTGACTATTGGATCAGTGACTCATTCAGACACTGTGAACCTTACTGATGATCATCCCGAACTCCTTTTCGGACCTGAAGTAAATGGTCGAGATGATACCGGTGATGTAGCCCCCTTTTACATCAGTTTGAACATACACGACTTGATATTACATAACACCATGTTGGATTTAGGTGCATCACACAATCTAATGCCTAAAGCAGTAATGGAAAAACTGGGATTGGAGGTCACTAGGCCTTACAAAGATCTACATTCGTTTGACTCCAGCAAATTCAAATGTATTGGTTTGATTAAATATTTGTGCATCACCCTGGTTCATATTCCTTCGAAAAGCATGGTAATGCATGTGGTGGTTGCAGACATTCCGCCAAAGTATGGTATGTTGCTATCCCGGTCTTGGGGAGCTAAGTTGAAAGGAACCCTGCAACTGGATATGTCTTACGCCACTATCCCAGTGTTTGGACAACAGAGGAGGTTATACAGAGAAACACTGATGAAGTATATGGTTAGCAGTCAAGAGAAACCTCACAATTACCCCCTTTACTCTGCTCATTCCAATTTAGATTCGTTCATCTTGTACAATGATGGTGATATTGAAGAGCCAGATATTCAGCTGGTGGAATATGTAGCTAGTCAAGATGAAGGTCCAGAAAACGGTGAGGCAACAAAGATGAAAAATGTAATAACCGAAGAGTTCCCTGCCGATTTCCGGAGTATGGATTTTGATGGAGCTGTGAGTAAAGAAGGAGCAGGAGCTGGAGTCTGGTTGCATAATCATCGAAACAGGTATTCAAAAAATCATTCCTATAAATTAAATTTCCAATGCACTAACAACATTGCCGAGTACGAAGCTTTAATGCTCGGTTTGAAGCTGTTGAAAAAAGTTGGTGCTAAGCAAATAATGGTAAGGTGTGACTCTGAATTAATAATAAAACAAATCAAAGGTGAGTACGCTGCTAAACACTCGCGCCTTAGAGCCTATAGGAATGCTATTCTTGATGCTTTGAAGTGTTTTAATGAGGTCGACTTGCAGGTAATGCCGAGAGGGCAGAATATTCTGGCCGACGGATTAGCTACATCAGCAGCTTCCTACAAGATCCCTTTCCGCCAAACTCGCCCATACACTGTTGAAGTGAAATGTAGACCGACGGTTCCTGATAATATCAGGTACTGGCAGGTGTTTGGAAATGACGATCAGATAGATGACTTTCTGCAATGCAAGAACGATTTCAAATGTACAAACATAGATTTAGAAAATGAAAATGAGAATGTAAATAATTCTGAGTTTGAAATAGGTAGTGTGAATACTGTAAATACGGTAGATAAAGAATATACAATAGATTCAGGAGAGTTAGGAGAGGATGAAATGGATGCCGATGTTTTACAATTGAAAAGCAATGTTTTACCTAGAGGGCTTGTCCCTTTAGAAGATCTATTTGACAACGACGATGTAGCTAAGAAACCAAAAATAGAAGCCCATGGGCGAGAGGTAGAGGACTGCAATATAGGAACTGAAGAGAAGCCTAGGATGGTCAAACTGTCCAAATCTTTACCCCCAGAACAAAAGCTTAAGTACATTGAGCTATTAAAAGAATATTCAGACGTTTTTGCCTGGGGCTATGAAGGTTTGAAAGCCTATGATACCAGCATCATACAACACAGGATTCCCATGAAGGAAGACCAGAAACCATTTAGGCAGAAACTTAGGAGGATAAATCCCAAGTTACTTCCCTTGATAGAAAAAGAGATTAAGAAAATGTTCGATGCCAATATCATAGTCCCACTACGTTTCTCTAAGTGGGTTTCTAATTTAGTTCCCACACGTAAGAAAACCAGGGAAATCAGACTCTGCATAGATTTCCATAATTTGAACAAAGCCTCCTTGAAGGATAATTACCCCTTGCCTAAAATGGATCACCTCCTGCAAAGAGTGGTTGGGTCCAGTCGAATTTCTCTGTTAGATGGTTTCTCAGGTTACAACCAGGTCCTAGTTCACCCAGACGATCAAGAAAAAACCGCTTTCACCACACCGTGGGTCACTTTCATGTATGTGAAGATGCCTTTTGGTTTGATGAACGTAGGAGCCACATTCCAGAGGGAAATGGATATCACCTTCGTTGAAGAATTAGGTAAGTTTATTGTCATTTATCTAGATGATGTGACTATATTTTCCCAATCTGATGATGAACACCTGCGACACCTTAGATGAGTTTTCGAAAAGTGTAGAAGGTTCGGGATTTCTTTAAATCCCAAGAAATTTCTTTTTGGGTTAGAAGAAGGCAAACTGCTGGGACACATCATCTCTAAAGAAGGAATCAGAATTGACCCCAGCAGAATCGAAGCCATACTAAAGTTAGAACACCCAAGAAACCTCAAAGAACTACAGTCTTTTATAGGACAAATTAACTTTCTTCGAAGATTCATTCCTAATCTGGCCAAACTCCTCCAAAACATCACAAACATGCTAAAAAAGGACGCAAAAATAAAATGGGACTCTGAGTCCAGACAATCCTTTGAACAAGTCAAACGAGAACTCACTTAAGCCCCAGTTTTGATCAACCCCGATTTCACTAAAGATTTCTATCTTTTTTCTTTCGCCTCTGAACATACTATAGCAGCTGTATTACTGCAGAAGAACAACGAAGGGTATGAACAACCCATAGATTTTTTCAGCAAAGCTCTAAGAGATGCTGCATTGAATTATAATATCATGGAGAAACAAGCTTTTGCTTTGGTAAAGGCTATAAAGGACTTCGAGGTCTATATTCTCCATTCCCACACCATAGCTTATGTTCCAAACGCGGTAGTAAAAGATATCTTGACACAAGACAACCCTGATGGAAGAAGGGGAAAATGGATTGCTGTTATTCTAGAATATGACATAGAGATTAAGCCCACAAAACTGATAAAAGGCCAAGGCCTTGCTAAAATGATGGCTGAATCTAACTTCCTAGCTCTTGACATTAATTTTCTAGATGTGGCAGATGAATAGGGTGAGATGGCGACTCCAAACGTTAGAGAGGTATTTCTAAAATCTCCATGGTATGCAGACCTTATATTCGTTCTACAAAATTTACAAGCTCCCCCTGGTTTAACAAAGACTAAAGCTAGGTTTTTAAAGTTGAAAGCTATGAAATTCTGTATTCTAGAAGGAAATTTGTATTGGAAAGACCCTGCAGGTATTCTTTTAAATTGTTTACTGAAGGATGAAGCTGATAAAGTGTTGCAGGAGTTTCATGCGGGAGAATGTGGTGGCCATTTGAACTGGAAGGTTACAACCAACAAAATACTCAGAGCTGGATTTTACTGGCCCACCTTGTTTGCAGATGTACATCAGAAAGTAACAGCATGTCACCAGTGTCAACTGTTTGAGGGTAAAAGGAAACTCCTTCCTCTACCTCTTAAACCAATTTCAGTTGAGGCTCCTTTCCAGCAATGGGGACTCGATTTCATTGGAGAAATACACCCTCCGTCTTCAGGCCAACATAGGTGGATTCTTACTGCCACTGATTATTTTACCAAATGGATCGAGGCTATACCAAGTAGGCAAGCCATTGACTCTGTTATTATCAAATTTCTTGAAAATAATATTTTGTCTCGTTTTGGTTGTCCTAGAAAGATCATTACTGACAATGCAGCTGCCTTTCGATCGAAGAAACTCATAGATTTCTGAAACCGTTATCACATTGGATTGGGGCATTCCACAGCCTACTACCCTCAGGGGAATGGGTTGGCGGAATCCTCAAACAAAACTTTGGTAAATATCATCAAGAAAACATTGCAGGAGAACAAAAAGTCATGGCATGATAAGTTGGTATTTGCTTTATGGGTAGATAGACTGACCACCAAAAGGTCAATTGGTATGTCACCATACCAGCTGGTTTATGATTCTGAGGATGTTTTCCCAACTTCTTTGGGAGTCCCTGTTATGAAGTTACTTCAAGATATTCAAGCTGAGCCAAATGATTCCCAGAGAAGAATCAATCAGATGATTCATTTGCAACAGACTAGAGAGGATGTTTTCAAAAAAACACAGGTCATCCAAGAGAACATCAAGAAGATCTTTGACAAACGAACCAAGGAGGATGATTTTGAACTGGGAGACCTGGTGTTGAGATTGGATGCCAGGAACGAGGACAAGGGAAAGCATGGGAAATTTGACAATCTGTGGACAGGGCCCTACATGATCCAAGCTTTCAGAGGAAACAATGCTTTTTTGCTAAACAATGCCGATGGGTCAGATCTTCCAAGAGAAACTATGAATGGTAGAATGCTGAAACATTATGTCCCACCTCAGTAAGATATTTGAAGAACTCACTCTCCATTGTACATACCAGTTTTAATTTTCAGTCTTTACTTGCATTTTCTGAGTGAAGAACATTGGTTAGTCTGTTGAAGCCCGAAGAGAAGGCCCTAAGCTGTTGATCACTGTTTTTCGAAGTTTTCCTGAGAATAAGACCAACGAAGGCTACTAGACAGATATGTTCATAATGACAGGAAACTGGATTCTTGGCACTTAACAGGGCAAGTACCATCCCCAGGTGGAGCCGCTGTTATCACCCCATAAATTATGGGAATCAACTTATGACTTTGATATTATGGATATTGTCTGTATCTAGTGTTTTTATTGGCAATTGATTTTTCATTTTAGAAAAAGAAAAAAGAAAAGAGAAAGAAAAAGAAAAAGAAAAAGAAAAGAAAAAGAAAAGAAAAAGAAAAAGAAAAGAAAAAGAAAAGAAAAAGAAAAGAAAAATAAAAGAGGGCATAAAAGAATTGAAACAAAATCCCCATGCAATAATAGTAACTTGGTCATACCTTTCAAGCATGACCAAGTTCTTTTAAATTTTCAATGTTGATAGGTTAGTGAATAAATCTGACCAGACTGTCTAATCCTGGTCAGATAACCCTTAGGTTAGATTAGTGAATAAATTTGACCAAATTGTCTAATCCTGGTCAGATAGCCCTTAGGTAGAGTAATTTCTTAACCCAACAGTTTAATCTGGGTTAATTGTCCTAGGAAGATAGGAGTAACATGTATGTTAGTTGTTTCATTTGTTTCACCCCCCATGAAAACAAGTTAATAAAGATGTTACACCATGTCCCAAATGCCTAAGAATAGTTTGTTCGAAACCCCATGGTGGTATCTCTTTGAAATTTGAAGAAAAACCCATAAAATGCCTTATCCTAAGTTTTTCCCCAAGCTCATATTTCTTCGCTCATGATTTATGTTACATTCACTTTCCAATGGTCCAGATCATGGCGTTTCGATCAACGGCTCACAAAGCATTCCAGACCCCCCCTAGTATTCTGCTTTTAATCAGGGGGGGGGGGGTCCGGAATCGGTGATAATATTTACGCAGATCTGGACGGTCCAGAAAAGAGCGCGTGAATCCACGACCGACATTGGATTCTGGACCCCCCCGCCCGTTCTAATTTTAATGGAGGGGGGGGGTTCCGGAATTGGTAATAACTTGGACGCACATCTAGACGGCCTAGAACAGAGCGCTCAAATCTATGGTTCACATTGAATTCTAGACCCCCCCTCCATTCTTCCTTTAATGGAGGGGGGGGGTCCGGAATGGGTATTAAGGAGCGCGCTAAGATCTGCGGCTAGGAAACCAGTGCGCAGATCAATGGATCAAAATGAATTTCAGACCCCCCCTGGTGTCCTGCCTTTAACCAAGGGGGGGGGGTTTGGAATAGATATTTCCCTTCGGCAGGCCCCTGATCATTCGTGGCGTCGGTCTATTGGTTCTCAAGTCACATCCCTCACATGCTATCTGACAGCCCGTCACTCATGGACGTCATCCTCCACTGAGTCCACTTGTCCCACTTGTTCCCGGGGTCGTGTCACATTCCATAACTGCTGTCAGTCCCTGCTATCAGGCCTTTACCTTTTCCACTCATGATCAGCCCCTTATGGTGACTTTCACTTCCCATCACCGCCCATCCCTAGCAACCACGTCAACCCTCCGTACGTTTTGGCCACCGTCACCTGCCATATCACCCCCAAGTGGCCCGTTGTCCATTAATAACTGGATAATATACCCATTGTCATGTTGACCGTTCTCTCGCGCCAAACCGACCCATTTTTGAATAAAACTACCGTTTTCCCTGTTCATTCGTTATTCATCCATCGCGCCAGAAACCTCTTATTCCTCCATTGCTTCAGCGTCGCCTTCACCCGCAGTTAGTTGACCCCACTAACGTATTGTTTATTGCAGGTACAATTGCTGAAATGGTGTCAAAGCCGAGACAAGCGGAGGGAGAAGAGAACCCTTTTCTTCCTCCTCCTGTTGACTTAGACAAAATTCCCTTGGTCGATAAAGATCGATTGATTGCAGAGACCATTTGCAATTTCGACTTTTCGGATCTTCATTCATGGCTCCGGGAGGTGTTCCTGGACCAGAGCGACGAAATTGGACTTTGGGAGTCCGATTTTCCCTTGTATCTCTTTCCCCAGATTCATCATTTCCCAGAATTCGCCCTCAAATGCCAAGCCCATTATGTCCCCGACCAGAAAGCCATCGTTTCTTCGTCTGGAGACGTCCTCTTTTTCATCACCCCCAAAGATATTGACCAGATGATGCAAATACCCCGTGTTGAATCTGCATCCCCATTCAATTTAGAAATCCTCACTGAGTTATATCAAAAAATGACTTTCCCTTAGAGAGCTCAGATATTTGAGCTTTTCCTCCCCACTTCCGCTCCACTCCCTTCCACCAACCCCCCTTACCCTTCTTCCATGTTCTCCACCAAAGGAAATCAAATCATTTCTTCCCTGTGTGCCCTGCTTGGTTATTATTCTAACCAATGGGTAGATGAGCCCATCCTGGGTTTTCTGTCCATTTTCTCAAACGATGAAAAGCCCACAATGCAGTTCGACTACAACACCTTCTTGGACGATAATATTCATGAACAATTCATGAATTTCGGCACAGAGGGGATGTTCAGATATTCTTCCATACTGGCATACATGTTCTTTTACTTTCAAGACGACAAATTCAGTTTCTCCATGCAGAAGATGGATGCAGACGGACGACCCCAACCAATCACAACATGGACTTCTCTTCTGAAGCGTAACTCTGCTGAATACGACTTAAAATCTTTCATTGATCAGTTTTACCACCCAGTGGTAAGCATGCTAAGCGGTAGGCCTGAGCCATGAATAAATGAAGAGGTTCAAAGAATTCGACATCTCTCGGAAGATGCAAAGACAAGAGACTGGTACTTGTATCAGAATCACACTGAGATCCGAGTTTATGGGTGCGAATTGACACCCTACAAGCTGCCAAAATATGTACCTGTAAGGATTTTTGCATTAGAATATATTAGGCAGATAATGAATTCCGATGATATTCACTTTGTTTCTTTGAAGAAGAAGCAACAATTTCGGATCAAGGGGCAAATTGGTTCTTTCATCTGCAATAGTCGAGGCGCAGGGGAGGAAGCAGACAGAATGTTAAAGGAGATGAAATTCTTTACAAGTTTCACCTGGCACTATGATCCGTGCGGGATCATTTCTGAAATGATTGTGAAAAATAAGAATGTCCCATATGCGCATGAGTCCAAGCCAGAGATCGAGAAGTTTGCAAATCAAATAGTTTGGATGCTTGATACTTTGATGGACGTGGAACAACAAGTTGAAGTGGAACAACAGGTGCCCTCAACGAGTGTGCCACCCACTACCACACCCCAGGTCCCCAAAGAGAAGAGGTCCCGACAGAAGTCTTCTCCTCCTGTAATAGAGGTGTTATCAGAGGAGTTCAAGATGCACACCAAGAGGCCAAAGACAATTTCAACGCCTGGCGCGACAATAGAACAAGAAGTCCCGACTACCACAGTAACTACCACAGGGGTCAAGACAGTCACACTACCTTTCGGTTCGAGCCAACTTAAAGCAATCACAACAGAAATACCGAATAAATCCACATATTCTCCCATGGATACTCCACCTAGAAAAACTGGGCCCAAGTTGGGCATTTTTGAAAAGTATGATTTGATCAAAAAGAAAAACCAGACCCTTACTAGCAGCACTTATGCCGAGTTCCGGAAGCAGTCATCTACAGCTCAACATAGGCTTCTGTCAGCCTTTGACATTGAAAAGAGTAGTATGCACATGGCCTACCTCCAAGCACAGGTACAGGATCCCAAGGTTATTTCAGATTACAAAAGGGCCACTTTCGAGTTCCAAGTGAAAGATGTGCAACCAACAGATCAGATGGATCTGCATAAACAAACAGGGGAGATGGTTTTCCACACATTGGCCCATTCTTCAGCTTCTACAACAAATTTTCAAGTGTCTTTGAACAATGCTCAGACCTAACTCAAGCTAGAGAAAATATCATCTTTCGCGAAAGACAACAGAATCAAGACGCTGGAGGAGATGGTCCTCAAAATTGGTTATGACCCTGCGAACGTCAAGGCTGCTGAAGAGATGATAAAAAAGAAAAATGCTGACATCGCGTCCTTAAGAAAACAGTTGAAGCTTCCGCCCACAGAGGACTCACAGGCCAAGGAGATAGCAGAAAAGGAAGGTGAAAAGGATGAGATGTTAAAGTTACTCATGGAGCAAAATTCTCATCTAAAAGAGATGGAGGCTGAGATGGAGAGACTGCTAAAGGATAAAGAGCAGGCGAAGCCAATGGAAGGCATTCCATTGAGTGCTATCCCAATTGCAGGTTTGAGCACAACAACAGTGACAACCATTCCATCTGCCACATCAGTTCCACTACCAGAAGGAACAACAGACCTTGCCAAGTCGATTGAGAGGATGAACCTGCAAGATTCAAAAATCAGTAGGCTTAAGAAAAAAGTGTAGAACCTCCAAGAGCTCAAGACTTCTTTCCAGACAAGCCTATCCAAAGAAAAGCAGGTGAATGAGCAAATCAGGAAGGAGTTACAGTAGCTCCAAAAGCAGACAATGGCAGGGAAGACTTTGGCTGAGGTCAAAGAGATTGTGTGGACAGATATTTCCAAGTCCATAAATGAAATATGGCCAATGGTTCAAATCATGTTTGAACAAAATGAGTTGCTCGAGAGGAGCAAGCAGGCTATTGAGAAAATCAGAATGGAGCTGGGAGACATGCCAACACAAGCAAATGAAATCATCAGGTTCCTAAATTCCAAGACCATAGAGGAACTTGAAGAACTAAAGATCGAGGACAGGACGGAAACTATACTTGAGGTAAAAAGGGTTCTAACCAAAAGAGGTCTAATGCTTCAACTTGAGGAAAAGGTTCAAGTCATGGATCAAGGAGTGCAAAAGTTCTTCAATAAGATTGATGCTCTACAAAAGAAAGGCCTCCCCGGTCTTAAAGTCATTAATGACAAACTAATGACACTCCCTGACTACAAGAAGAGATTGGCTGAAGTGTCTAAGGACAATTCCAAGTTTGCAGGGATACAAGGGAGCATCACAGGCAAAGCATTCATGGATGCCCAGCAGTTGGATATTAGTATCCAACACGAGATTAAACACATATTCATCATCAAGCCTACATTTGCTAAGTATACAGACATGGATGAAGTGTATCAGAGATTACTTAAAGTCACAGTGCCAAATCATCTCAGATGGGAAGAACTTTGTGATCTACTCGATTAGCAGATGAGTTGTCACTATCCAGTCACCTGTCCAGTCAGAAGAGGTTGCGAAGGCACCTCGTCAACGACCTACCCCAGAAATTTCCGCATGCAGTTGTACTGAGTCATCAAACAGTTTTGATTAGTTAAAGTAGTTAGGCTAAAAATAGAATGAGCACGTCCTGATCAATTATGACATGAACGTTTGTAATTTGAATTATAAATACTTCAACTCTCGAAGTATTGAGGGTTGTTGATTCGCACACCCTATTGCTATCATACTGTACTATTTTTGAAGAGATATGCCATTAATAAAGAAGAGGCACTTTTACAGGATTCTTGCATATGTTCACTGGTGATGTTGATTTTCTAAGTTAAATGTTTTTCTTTCTCTGTAATCATTTTGTTTTCTGAATCTAATCTTTAATGAATAACGTTATGTTGCAGGATTTATCTTTGATACCCTGTTTCCGATTCTAAAGATTTAAATGTTTATCTTCTAATATGTTCAATTAAGAAATTCTTAACTGCTTGTTAGTTGAATTTATTTTCCTCATCTGTTCTTCCGTCCATTATTTTAAATTACTAAAGATCCAGTGAGTGTATTATCTTGCCCTGTGAAGGTTTTCTTTGGCATTTCTGGTTGTATCTAACATCTGATTGAATACAGACCCCATAGCCCAATAGATGTTTAGACCGTCTCAACCAACTTCAAAAGAATATTTAAAAACAAAACCAACATTTTCTTTACCTAGCCTAATATCTGAAATTAAAAACAAAGCTAAATCATATAGAGAGATCCCTCTCTAAAGCTGGAAGGGCTAGATCCCAGCTTTAAAAGTGGTTGGTTAAGGTTACCTTTGTAGATTTCTTCTTTTTCAACCTCTAGGAAATTTACCAAGTGCTAACATGATGCACTCTACCTTATGCATGCATACATTGAGTTGAGGGGGCACTAACTCTTCTTAATTACACTAGGATACAACGAACTTGAAGGTAAGTAACCCAACAAAAGTCAAAGTGCACTGCATTGCAATTCATCAATTGAATAAATTGTATGATGCACTCTTCCATAAGCCTAAATTATGACATGCATTACTCAAATTAGAAATTAGTGGAGCCTCCTTGGAGAGAGAGAGCTTCTTCTTGAATAGTTAACTACTAAACCAAACCAGAGACATGGAAACACTCCAGGATGCAACATGTTATCTATTAAAAATGCACTGCCAAAAATAACAGTGAGATCCTAAATGTAGGAATTGGAAACTAAAGCCCCACCATTTCAACCACTATTTCATGCCTAGAATAACAAATGCTAAATATAGAACATACTAAAAATAGTGATTTTAATAACAAACCTAAAAATGACAAAAATACTATCCATGGAAACACTTAATGTAAATAACACATTTAAAAATAGATGTTGCTAAAAATAACACTATCATAAATGTCATTGAAAATAGGCTCATTTGATTTGCGTTCCTTCAAGGAACATGTATATTCTACCATTGTTTCCATGCAACCCCTCTCACTCCAATTGCTAAATATAAAAATGCCTCAAAATTTCATGCAGTTTAAAAATACACGCAGAGAAAAGAACATGAGTATGCTAAATATTTCAAAGCCAAAACCTCCTACAGGAGAAGAGGTGATCTATTTATCTCCATTGATAAAAATACATGAGAGAGTACTTAATTTATAGGATTGAGGAGGCCCAAAAAACACCTATGATCAGTTGGAAGTTGAAAGAATCTACATGAGCTTAACTCACACAAGTTGTCAAGTGTTTAGAAATAGATACATTTAAATAAAACAAGCTAACACCCCCCATAAGCGATTAGGAAGGAAAAAATAACAAATATGGATCCCAACAACAAGGTATGATAAGGTACCCATGTACAAACTCTCATAACTGGATAAAAGGAGAAAAAATCGTAGGAAAAAACTCCTCCCCAAAAGAGAGATGATGCAGGAGCATCGTCATCAATCTAGAGAGGCCGAGAGGAGGACAACTCAACACCCAACACACACATTTAAAATTGTTTTGAATTTCGAGGAGAGCACATCATTTTGATATTTTAAAACCATTGTAATTAAATCCCTTTAATATTTGGAGGCTTGAGCCATTGTATAGGATTGTAAGAGATTGTAATCGTCTTAATTATCTGTAGGATTGTACAGATTTCGAGCATCAACTCTTATCTAGTTTGAAAATTCTCTTTCAACGTAATAGGCCTTAGTAGATGAATGTTTAAACTATGATAGGATATCACTAAGGTAGGCTCGAGGGAAGGCTCGAGAAGTCACTCCATGTACAAATATATCTAATCTATGCCAAAATGAGGTTGCTGAATATTATTGTTATTGTTGTTGGTTATTATTATAGAGAGTTGTCGAGAGCTATATGAGTCCATGTACATACTTTGTTGAATGAAAATAATCTGAAAGGTTTGATTCCAAATGAAAGGTGTTACTTATTTCTGAGTTCATTGAGTGAATGCTATGTTATTTGCTTGCTATGGTTGAGTATGCTCATATGTATGCATTTCTTAATTATACAGAGATACAATTAATGTTTCTTTAAGTTTCAATTGTTTCTCTTCTGAGATCTCTGGTGCATGGAGTGCACAATGCCTGCAAGGTGTGCGAAGGCCGAGTTGATTCTGACTCAGAAGCTCAAAAGTGGTAGCGTGAAACTTTGTAGAAGAAGTGCAAGGAGTGCACAATCTCTTAGTGGAGAGAAAAGTTTGAGAAAAAACCCGTGCAAGGTGTACATTGTGCTTACACCCAGTTGGGGTGTTGAAGAGTCTAAGTCTGGAGAGCACAAGGAGTGCGGAAATTTTTCTCAAGAAACTCCAAAGTCTCAAGGTGAACAGGCACTAAAGGTGCGTAGGAGTGACTTAGAAAAATTTCTAAGTATGAAGTTGTAAAGTGTTCAAAGGAGTGCAAAGGAAGGCGCCAGAGGTTCAAATTTCCTTGCTTGGTTAAGCTCAGGAATGATAGTGACCAAGACCCTTTGAAAAAGGAGGAATTTTATTTGTATGGAGGATGATTAGACGAGATCCACTCGCGAAGAAACCAAGCCTTTCCTAGATGCTAGATCTGGGAAAGTAGCACAAGAGTTACCACTAGAAGTCCTTTGGACTTCACGAGTTCGAAAAATTTCATTTGAGGAGTGTGCAAGAGTCAGAAGCCCCCTGAAGTTTAGAAGTCCAAAAATAATCTGGAGCGTTGATTGCCATGGACGCGTGTCAACGAATCATTGACTACAAGAGACCGACAATCCAGGAGAGTAGAGGTGAGGAGTGTTCAATCCCTGAAGCTCTGAATAACAAAGTAGATATCAATCGTTGATCTGAAGGAGCACACATGGAGGAAGGAGAGGAACTCTGACACTTCAAAATTTGGGAGATACAAGGGTTTACATTGTGTGCCCGGACACCCGAAGTCTAAAATAAATCTAGAATGTTCATTTGTTGGAGCGCGTGGTTCGTTGGATCATTTCCCATGTGTATTCGTCAGTCCAACACTTTGGGAGACTTGTGGAGAGGTGTCATGAAAATCCATGAAGTCTAGAGCTGTGAATCAATTATAAACCATCGATTTAGTGGTACAAAAGGAGCTGTTTGATCCGATCCAGGATTCAACGATTCAGAGGAATAACACATTGGAGCAGATAGGACCACCAAATCTTGAAGTCTGGAAGTCATTCCCCACCATGGATTTCAACGGGTTTTGTGGACCATTGATCTTTGTTTTTGTTCGACACTCCACCACTTCAGTGTTCGGGAGGAATGCGGTAAAAATTTGTTGAGACTCCCAAAGAATGAGAGCTCCGAAGTCCCGAATTCTTCAGAGACTTGAGATTTATCCCACTGTCTTGACCCACGATCCATTGTATAAATTCGCTGGTGCTTAGGGACCCAAAAAATTTGAATTTTTCCTTCGAGAAGAAAGGTACATGACCTATGAAATTGGTTTTGAGGGCTCAGGTGGAGCCTGCGAGCTAATCCATCTCCCAAAGTCAAACGATCCTAGACTAGGAGGTTGTGCAGGCCCCAGAGATTGGGTGGACGTTTGCATCAAGTACTCCTATGGACAAAATATTCATGGACTCTTGTCCATGATATCCTGTACCATATTTATATGCTTCTAAATATTAGGTCCAATTACCCAACTAGCATCCTCTGTTGGGTGATCTTTCCACTTCACCAGGTACTCAAAATAAGTCTTCCTCCTGGTCTCCTTGCCAATCCTTTGATATATAATTTTCTCCATTTGTGGATTTTCTACTGTGGGAATATGCTTCTCCCACTGGACCTCCTTTTGATCACCTCATTTTCCCGTATCATCCATCCTGTAAGGGTACAGGTCTGCAACATTGAATATTGGTGATATTCCAACATTTTCTTGCAGTTCAATTTTATAAGCGTTGGAATTTTTTTTTCTGAGGATTTTACATGGTCCTATCTTCTTCATCTTTAATTTGTTATATGTTCCCCTTGGGAACCTTTCCTTCCTCATATGTGCTAAAAATTGATTTCCAACCTCGAAATGAATCTCTCTTCTTCTTAGATCAATGTGGCTCTTGTACTTCTGGCTTCTATCCTGTAACTGTCCCTTTATCTGATCATGTAGCTACTGCATCTTTGCAACAAAGTCTTATGCTCCCTCCCTTCGGAACTCAACATGTCCCAAAGTTCTTAACTCTGAAATTCATCTCGGATGCATCCCATACATTATCTAAAATGGAAATTTTCCAGTTCTTCTGTTCAATAAATCATTATAAGCAAACTCTACTTGAGGTAGAATTTGATCCCACTGACTATGATGTTCAGTGACCAAAATCCTCAACAAATTTCCTAAGCTTCAATTTACCACCTCAGTATTTCCATCTGTCTGAGGGTGAATGTTGAACTAAAGGACAATTCTATCCCTAGATTCTTCCACAGAGTTCTCCAAAAGTGTCCCACGAATTTGGTATATCTGTCTGAGACTACACTTCTGGGCAAGCCATGTAATCTCACAACTATTTATTTTTCTATAAGCAAGGTTAAGCATGAATTTTATTCCATTTTTATCATTTAACTTAATCATAACCAATAATGTTGAAACAACCAATATCAAAAGAAGAAACTCCATGCACAAGAACACAAGAAGTATCCTAGGAAACCATTCTTAACAAGGGAAGAAAACCCAACCAGAATCCTTTTCTATATTCTTCAAGAGAAAGACCTTCATCACCAATGAAACCTATGGACACCAAATTGAAGAGTAGCACTACTTTCCATCCACAAACCGATAGACAGACAAAGGTGGTAAAATGAACAGTGGTACTTTTGCTTCGAGGCTACTGCAACAAGCGTCTGAAGGTATGGGATGAACATATACCCTATGTACAACATGTGTACAACTGAGATTTACATTCCTCCACTTAGCATTCACCTTTTGAGACATGTTTTGGGTACTTACCAAAGGTTCCTTTGGACTTGATGTACGAGAGAGATTTCGATGTAAGTGAAGATCGAACAGAGGAAAGAGCTTGCAAGTTCATCCAGAGGATTCAACAGATACACCAGGTAGTCAGGGAACAGTTGGAGAAAAGTCAAGAACAGTATAAAGATCGACACGACAAGCACATGGTTGATCATCAGTTCCATGTTGGAGACCAGGTATATCTTCACATCAATAAGGAGAGATTGAAGGGTGAAGTAAAGAAACTCAATCCCATTCGTTATGGACCCTTCACTATCTTGGGGAAAAGAGGTACCAATGATTTTCGTATGGATCTTCCACCTTATATGCAGATTTACTCAGTTTTGAACGTTGAGAACTTGAAAATTTTTTAGTCTCCCATGATCATTGACCAAGATGAGGAAGTTTCAATTCCATCAGTTGATGAGTTTTCACTTGAGTACTTGGATGAGGTACATGAATATATCATCCTAGACAGGAGGATGAGGACTTCACGCAGGGGTGATGTCATTTATCTTTGAGTAGGCTTAAAAGGCACCCATCCAAGCAAGGAAAAATGGATCGAGAAGGACAAAGTGAGGGAACTCTTCCCTCACTTACCAGTTTATTGATGAAATATTTTAGTGGTCCAAAAATCTCTCAGTGGGAAGGCGTGATCCAAAAAGGATCCATAGAAGGCTAAGAATAACTCATAACTCACAAAGGAAACTCATAACACTCAGAATGTCTTCAGCAGACAGAGAAAGGGAAAAAATTCAAAGTTCCCAAAACTCAGCGAAACTGGCATGATCGCGAAGAGCACTTCAAAAGCTTTCTAACAGTGCAAACGAATCATCAAACAGAGTTACGATTTGAAATACGCGGTCAAAGTTGTGGTCAAACATGGCTAGTCAATAGGGGACACATCATCATCCATACTGTTGACATCAACATGACATCAACAACTGACACGGTAGGGTGACACCATCGTACAAGCTATTGATGTCACCATTCCATGTGGCAGCACCACAGGATGCCATGTGTCAATTGCCATTGGACTTTTCAAGGGTTCACGTGGGCCAATAAGAAAGTGCCATGTGGCACCCCCAAGAGATTCCATGTGGAATCCAAGGAGAGCCACGTGTCCCGTACAGTTGACTGGGCATGAAATCAACATCCAGGTGGACTAACAAGAATATTCCATGTGGCCCAATCAACGGGCGACATGTGGCATCCCCGAATCACCCAAGGACACTTGTATCCGAAAATTCAAAACTATATATTGGCAAGACCCCGCTGTTAAGCTTTAATATTGGATCATTACCCTTTAATTGGGGCATATTAGATTAGTAATGCTATTTTATTTATGTCAAATTTAGGCCATTAGTTGTAATTTAGATTAGTAATGTTATTTTAATTATGTCGGCTTTAGGCCATTATTTGTCATTATACCTCCTAGTCTCCTATATATATCAAGGAGACATTTTCATTTTGAATCATCTTGTACTTGAACATTTAAGTGGGGTAAAAGGAGGTTGCCCCCTCAAAGAGGATTATTATTTGAAATTATCTCAGTTTCAAGGTTTTGAGTACTTTTCCTGAGGTTTTTCCATGCTATATTGATGTTTGGTTCTTAACATATGGTATCAGAGCTCAAGGTCTTGGGGTTTCGCTGCTACATCTAAGACACCGTGGAATTTTCACTATAACTTTTTTTCTACAATGTTTCAGAAGGAACCGCTTGGAGGGTATTTAGCACACGGATAAAGGTACGTTGGGTTTAAAATTAAGCTCCTGAGGTCTTATACTTTCAGAGATATAGCCTGTACAATATAGGGTTCTGGAATCATCCTGAAATGAGTCATTGTGGAATTTTCGCTATAATTTTTTTTTTGTAATGTTTCAGACCCTAAACTCTGGAGGAAATTTACAGAAATTAGTAAGGTATCTGTGGTAAAAATTTCAGCTTCTGAGTCATCTTAAATTTGTAGATACACCTTGTGTAAGATAGGGTATCTGACTAGTCCTATTGACTAGTCTCAAGAAGGTGTTCTAGGTAAAACAAGCATAAATTCTTTCTGGAGTATCCAAATTGAGTGGGACATGTTCCATTGGATCATGGATAGTCTGTAGTATTTGGGGTGCGAGTTTCAGAATTTGATATCAATTATTTTGTGCAGGGCATTCTATACAAGTGAGATCTCCTGGAAAGGCTAAAAATCGACAAGTTGTGAGGAAGTTACCATAAATTCCACTTGGCACATCCAATTTTGATCAGACCTGTGACATTGCAGAGAATAAATATCAGAGAAATACCTAAAATAAAGTTTCATACCCAGAAGGGGCGAAACTTGGGAGATATAACAGAATAAATATTGTCTAGTAGAACCACCTCAAAATCAAGACTCAAAAGTGATATTTGGCCAACATGCCACCCAAAAAGGGACCTTCTACACCAAATAAGCCTCCCGAAAATCCTAATTGGACTCTTGATG
>ML786004.1:232390-245344 GCA_009831015.1 Picea engelmannii | reverse complement strand
TATTTGTAATTATACCTCCTAGTCTCCTATATATACCAAGGAGACATTTTCATTTTGAATCATCTTGTACTTGAAAATTTAAGTGGGGTAAAAGGAGGTTTCCCCCTCAAAGAGGCTTATTATCTGAAATTATCTCAGTTTCAAGGCGTTGAGTACTTTTCCTGAGGTTTTTCCATGCTATATTGATGTTTGGTTCTTAACACCCGCCAAATCTGGCGGAGGTCTGCCATATCTAGTGGAAACCACCGTATCTAGAAGCCACTACTAATTCTGGCGGAATTTATAACCACAACACTAAAATGGGATCCCGTGGGGTTTGACCCTGGGGCCTCCCCATAACTAGCACCCTAACCTTAGCGCCAATGCCAATCTGCCCAAACGGTCACATTGTAATATTCGTCCGCTGAATTTGTATTTAAAGACGAGTTTTTCCAGCCAGAGGGGGGAGGCATGTTCATACATCTGCGAGAATGAATTTCTAGGTGAGTACTTTCATTATTGCAGGTTGCAGCAGGCACAAAAATCGAGACATAATTTCTCTTGAGCCTAGATCAGAGCATGGAGATAGTCATTTTTGGGTAATTCGACACCAAAAATCCAATGGTGATATTAGTTTTCTGATTTGAGCATTATTTCAACAGCTTGATTTCAAAATGTGGTATATTCATGTATTTGCCAAATTCTTTTGCTGAGTTAATAAAAGAGCCTACCCATTTGAGAGCAGGTCCCGGAGACGTAGTCCACCAAGGAAGAATTCCATTATCAAGTTTTTTTGTTCATATATGATGCTTATGTCTCTTCATTTCTAAGATTTCCATTCTTTAATGGTGCACTTTAATTTATGCTCATTTAATACAATTCTTTATAAGTCACAATGAAAAGATCCCCGATCACTTTGGGTTACTAGAAACCTGAAGTAGTTCAATTCCTCTGGAGGTTTACCTACCGAATAAGTCATAACACGATGATGATCGCTTGTTGTCGGTTAACATCTCATGCTTACTCTATCCTTCAATTACACTTGATCTAACGATCATGGGAGAACCTGGAGGATCTTAGATCAACAACCATCATTAGTTCACGACTTCTCCCTTCGATGCTTCAG
The DNA here is from genome assembly GCA_009831015.1 of Picea engelmannii. Lineage (NCBI taxonomy): Eukaryota > Viridiplantae > Streptophyta > Pinopsida > Pinales > Pinaceae > Picea > Picea engelmannii. The sequence goes on along the minus strand of ML786004.1, from coordinate 244,239 downwards.
GCATTTTTTCTAGTAGGAGAAGCTGAACATCCCCAGAGGATGTAATCCTAGAGTGATGTGGCTTGCTGATGTCACTCAAGATGACATGGACCCTAATAATGTGTGCCACGTGTCACCTTGATTCATGAATTTTAAGGTCCTTATGTGCCACATCGACCTTGACATTTTTCACCACTTGCTTGGGCCACGTGTCCTTGTTGACGTGGTCTTGCTGTTGTGTCACATGAATTATTTTGATATTCCTATTACATCAGACAACTGGCAATATTTTGTGGTTATGGATTTGCACTTCGTGGATTCAGGAAATTTGACACATTTATATCAACCTTCGATCATCGCTGAAGTGCCTAATAGGCTTTGCCACCATTTTATCTTTCCTTGTCTTGATATGATGGCCTATGTTTACTACGGGATTTCATGCCTTTGGCCCCACTTATTTTATCCTTCCACTTTATGTCAATCCATGGTCGGTGGGATTTTCCATATCTTCCTCTAATCCGATGGTCGACAAGAGTTCGTTACTTTAGGGCTTCGGCCTTCAGGTATTCCTACATGATTCAGACTTATTTTTGCCGGAGTGGTCAGTGATGAACTTGACTGCTTGATCCAATGGTTGAGAGCTCACCCATAGGGATATTTAGATCGATGGTCTGCATGAGTTCATTTACTTCGAGATATTGTGGCTTACCTTGTCCTTCCACTAAACTCGATCAGATGGTTGAGAATTCACCTGAAGTCCCTCCTTGATCTAATGACTGGAAGGATTTCATGATTTCGTGATCCCGCCTTATATCCAATGTTCGTTGAAGTGGTGAAGTACTGAAATTATTTTTTCCGCTACTTGATCCAATGGTCCATATTTCTACTTCTTCATATCTGACAATTGATATTAAATCCTTCCTAACCTATGACTTCACCTTGATCTAATGATCCTAGATTTTCCCGAACTGAGAATTAACGACTCCTGTAACTCAATCCTTTACAAGGGATTCTTCTGTGTAATATATGGCTTCTACATGATCTGACGATCCGGGATTGTTCTGGGAACTACATCAACAAACATGATTCTTCCTTGATTCTTTTGGAGTTTACTGTGGGGATTTCAATCCCAATAACACTTCTATAATGCACTCTCCCTTATTATCTTTCCTTTATCCTTTCCATGCTATGATTTTGTGTGTGTATTCTTTGTAGAATCCCCCCTCTATATCTCTTGAGCTTTAGGAACATATGATCATTTGTTGATCCTATCGTGATCAACAATGATCACAAATTGTTTTTGCCCCAAGTTGATGTTTCTCTGCCATAAGGTGATCTTCCTTTTTCTCTGATTACTATACATGTTTGACTCATGTTGCCATCAATGAAAACACACAATCAATAATTCCAACAATCTCCCCCTTTGACACTGAGGGAAACATATCTATAAAACAAATGAGTTTGTACCTTTGATCCCCCTATCATGGATCTCATCTTTAAATTTGGGAATTGAATTTGTTTTACTGCTTTTTCTCCCCCTTTTAAATCAATGACAAAAAGGGATGTTTCCTTTATCCCTTTAGGGTGACACTCCCCCTAAGGTGATTATCCCCTTGTCTATGAATCTCTTCCCCTTTAGACAAGGGATATCACTTTGAGGTAATGCTGGTGGAATGGATGGAAATCATCTCTTCACCTGGAATCATGCTATTGCAACCTATCGTGGGGATAATAATATCTACCCCTATGGGTATGTCTCCCTCTATCTTCTCTGCAAGATGAACAATATGCTACCCTGCAATCTGCTTCCACTTCAATATTCTACTGCTCTACTGAAACATAGTTCAACTGCTCAAGAATGATCTTCTCTTCCTATAACAATCCTTGGACTTGTCCATGCATCTACCATCTAAACTCATGCCACACCATACATCAAGTGTATTCAAATATTCATACATACTATCTCACACATCAACCATGAAGAAAAATGTATGTCAAGAATATGTGCCAAAAGTGAACCAAGCATATATCAGGATCATCAACAAGTGCCTCTATCAATGTACCAACAATGTTCTTTAAACAAGTGTCATACCACACATTATATGCCTCTATCATAATGTATATCAATGGAGCTCACATATGTACCAACCATGTACCATGATAGATTTTCCTTAGAAACAATTCACATAACTTCACTAAGAGAATACATAACTAACATTGTTCCTTGGCACATGAAGATCTGCAGCAAACCATGTCAGATCCTGCAAAATAGACTTATACCATCAAACCATGTTACTTTAAATGATGCTAGTTATCTATTCATTTGTAATCCAAGAGCCTCTTCATTCTTCTGTGCTTCAATACTTATAGGGGTATCAACAAGAACAATCTTAAATCTTCCCTAATTCCTCCTTCCTTCCTTTTGTTTATATTTTTTTTTGTTGAGGAGGAGTTTTAGTAGATCATCAAAATAGTGTTTGAAAATTTCCAATATCATCATCGCTTAATTCTTCTGATTGATATCCTATTGAAAGTTCATCATCATCATTACTATCTTGTGCAACAAAATCTTCTTTATCCTTTTCTTGAGAATTTTATTTTTGCATTTTCCATTTGTTGGGTAATGAATAATTTATTTGTAGGACATTATCAAGTTCTGCAATTGTGTCACATTTTTCTTTAGGAGTTTTATTTTCTTGAGCTTGATCAATTTCATATGCATAACTCTGATTTTCATATACCTTATCAAACACTTCACCCATCATCCTCCTATTGTCAATTTTAGCTATTTCATGTGCAATATCTTTATCATTTTTTTTCCTTTGTACTTTAGATTTTCTTCTACATATCTTCTTATAATTTTCCTTAATGTTGGAGATACTCGCCTTCATGGAATATTTTGGCAATCTACATTCATTAGCCTTATGACCATAATTGTTGCATTTTTGACATTTAATATTGAAGTCTTGTAAGGGAGAGAATGACTTATAATTTCTTCTTTTTGCATTATTCTTATTGTTTTCATTTCTTTGAACATTTCTTGGATTGCACTTTCAATAAGCTTTACAATGTACTAATTTATGTCCAAAATTATTGCAAGAATAACAATATCCAAGGAAAATATATTTATTCTATTAGAGGGATTCTTTCTGATGATTCTATTCTTTTTGTCATCTTTTTCTTTAGTAGGGAGTGCATATTTCTGTTTATTTGGGACAATCTTCAATGGTATTTTCCTTTCCTTATTTTCTTCTCTTCTTAAGGAGTTCTTAAGAGAATCTACATAGCTGATGGGTTGTTTTCCATTCTTTTGTTCTATAGAGGGATCATGTCCTAGTCCCGTCTTATCATTTGATGATCTCTGACTACTAAGAATTTTGTTTAGGATTTTTGAGTTGTTTTCAAACTTAGACTGAATGTCTTCTTTTTTTAGTTTCCCTTTTAGTTGAATTATTTCATCTTCCAATATCTTACATGTTTGTTTTTTTTCATTGAGTTCCTTATTCAAGATTTCTTCTTTTCTTTTGGTTTCTTGGAGTTGGGTTTTTAAATCAATAATCAATTGTTCTAAATCACTAATGGTTTTGGAAACCTCTTTTTCTCTTGATTTTATAACTTCTTCAAATTTTAGAAGTTGTTCCCTTAGTAACTTGTTTTGATTTTTAGATTTTCTTAGTTCTTCAATTGCACAAATAAATTCTTCCTCAAGGTTCACTTCTTCTTCATATTCCAAATGATTATCATCTTGAGTTTTCATTCCCATAAATAGAACTTATGACTCCTCTTCTTCACTTTCTTCCGATGAGCTACTGACTTCTTGGGTAAAGAGAGTTTTCTTCTTCTTGTAGAAATTCCTTTTATCTTTGGTTTTTCTCTTTTTCTAATATTTGAAATTTCTTTCATCATCACTTTCCTTTTTCTTAGGATAGGGACATTTGTTAGCAAAGTGTCTGATTCTATCATAGTTGAAACATTTGAAGGGTAAATTTCCTTTATATTTTCCAGATCCTTTATGGAGTTTTTTTATAAAGTTGGCTTCTTCTACATCTGATATTTCTGACTGATCTTCATTAGACATATGCTCTTAATTCTTCTTTTCTTTAGAATATTTAAAGGTCGTTTCTCCTTTTGACAGTTTTTCTTGTCCTGTACTCATCTCATACGCTGTAAGAATTCCATGGAGCTCATCTATTGTTAGTTTTTCAAGGTCTGGTCTGTCTTCAATTGTAGAAATCTTGGCATGATACCTCATATGTAATGATCTTAAGAAAATAAAATTTTAGGGGCAAAATTTCACCGATGGGCAAAATTTGAAGGTTCAAAATTTTGAGGGGGCAAATTTTAACTAATAGTGTTTTATAATCTTTAGCCCAAATAATAAATTTAAAAAATTATATTCTAAATCATTCGTTCCCCATAAAATAGAAACAAAATTGGTGGAATTAGGTTGATTCGTACCCCATAAAATAGAAATGAAATTGGTGGAATTACGTTTCACCCTTCAAATTTCTCAACCGAACCTCCAATTCGCCTTAAGTTTTTGGAATTGACATTTTTTTAAAAGAATTTCGCCAAGATTTCCTAACACCAGGGTGTTTTGGACCTATTTTTCTTGAATTTCATCGAATTGGGGCTTTATGGGAATGATTTTTCCCATATCTTTCCTTTAGTATTTTATTGAATTGATTTCACCAATGATTTTTTGATTTTCCCCATGGATATCCGATTTTTCCCATGGGTTTTCTTTAGAGTTTCATGGATCTTCTTCATATTTTCACAGGAACAATTTCTCCCATGGATTACCTTGGGTCACCTTCAGGGTTTTATGGACACTCTTTTCCAAGGATCTCTAAAATTGCAGAGTTTATTTTGAATAAGGATTCGATATATATATATATATATATATATATATATATATATATATATATATATTTCATTTGAATGCAATTGTCCATATGAGGCCTAATATGGACAATTGCATTCAAATGAAATGATGGGAGGATTTCTTTTAGAATCTCCCCCACTTTGGAACCCCACCTACATTCAATAAGGATGACTATGCAAGCTCCAATAGCAAAGACAAAAGGACTTCAAAAGAGATAAGCTACCTTATCCACTTTTTAATAGTTTCTTCTGTCATAACGTTTGGTCCAAAATATGGTCTTAGCTCAAACTTTAATATCATTTTTCTAATAGCTGTTATTTATCTGGTCACAATTTTGAATACCGAGGCAACTTGAATCTGAAATAATTTGAATTTTATTTCCTTGGTATCGATTTCACTTTCTACTAGTTAAAAAAAGTAATTCTTTAAAAGATGAATAGAATGATATGAAGATTCAACAGATAAATCCATGAATTATAACATCAATAATTTGGATGAAATAAAAAATTAAGTTATGTTATAGACAACATAGCTACATCTAGATGCACTCCATGTTAATGCCTAAGTATTTGAAACTAAAAATTCTAGTAGAAAATAGACAATTCATTTGAAACCATAAGAATACCTACCAAAATCCTAATCCTATATCCATTATTCAACAAAAAATACAATATAGAATAGAATAACTTTAATGCAGTTACAACCTATTAGCAGGACAACATGTTGGAAAGAAAAAACATAGTCTTCATCACCAAATCCTCCACACTTCCAAGGAATGTTAACTAAGACCCCCTCTCCATCCAAGATACCAACCTAAAGAACCACTTGAAAATGTCAAATACTTATTCCTCTCCATATCAGCTGTGAAAGTAAAATTCATCGTACCAAAAATTGCTACAAAACAACACGAAAAATCTCAGGTAGACTAATTATAATATATCATTTAAATAATTTTAGTTTCAAAAAATCCTTCTACTTCAATTATAAGCAATAACACTGCCATACCTAATGACATTTGGACAAAACCAAATCATGTTGTCACTAAACATGTTCTTCTCAGAAAAGTTAGCAGATTCACCAATTAGTTTATCATACCAAGATAGGATGCAACTTGGAATCACTAAACAACCCCTCTAAGATTATTGCAGGGATTCTTTAGAAAGAATACAATATAATATGGAACCCCCATGCTAATCTCTTTTGAAAGGAAAATATATCAAGAGATAACTTCAAATCAATCTATCATTATTTGACCCCAAGCAATAACCCTAAAAAACTCACCATCCCCAACAAATGTGTCATTCTCTATCACTAAGAAATGAATTAACAACTACTTAATAACCATTATTGATATATTCTCCAAGTTCATAGTTCATGATGTATTTTGACATATATAAGTTTAGAACTCATGCAACATGTATATTCTTATCTAACTTTGATGCATTTCCAACCCAACTTCTAAAAGTTGGTCAAACATACGCAGCATATACATGTCCCCAATACCCACATATGTTTCAACTACAAGGTAACTTGTCACTATCTTCAACATATAATAATATTTGAAATATTATAAATGGATAATGTTTTTGGGCCAATATAGAAGGACAAATTGAAGCAGATATATCACCCTTCATATTGCTTCAAAATTTATGAGTGACTGCTCATTGGAAGTGCCTCTCAGTTAAGTTTCGACCAAAAATACAGAACCTTGATCTAACTCTCTAGTGGGAAGTTATGCCCCCTGCAACAAATAATTTTTTCTACCCTATAGATTCAAAACTGGATACAATACCATCTGCAACATAAATTCTCCCAAAATGGTATTGTTGCCACAACCAAATGTCCATATAACACTGAAATATAGTAGCAAGATATCTTTAGAAGCACAAGTATTTCCCAAAATATAATTAAAACAAAAATCAATGGGGCACCTACACACTAGATTTTCTATTGAGAGAAACTATAATATTCATTGATAGATAAGATTGAGTAAAAGAAAGATGGTGACGCCCAATTTATACTAAAGAGGGACTATATCCTTAACATTGACCAGGTCACATTTATGGAGTAATGAAGGTCTTATTTAAAAAATTAACCCTAAACATACTGATTATCTATGTCAGACCTTATTTAACATAAATTGACATGTACAAAATCTCAATGGATTAAAAGCTAAAACATTATTACAAAACTATGATGTTACGTACAAATAGCTCATGAACATAGATTAACATGTATATATCAAAATGTTTCATTTTAGGTACACAATAATACTGGCCCCTAATGATTTCTTTCTAATTGCGTCTATGTACACTTACAACATTATTCTAATTGTGTCTATGTACACTTACAACATTAGGTCTGGCAAAAAAAAAACATAGTTCACCTTATCAAATTCACATGAAAAACTATCTTATCCAAACAACTTATCCATGGCCATATCCAATATAGAAACAATCAACTCATTCAAACCAAGTGATTTTTCGCACATCCCTGTCTTGACTTTAGAAAATGTCTACAACAGAGCACACCCATACAAGTCTATATGGCCACCCTACATTCTTTAGGAAGGCCATGTTATTGAAACACCATTTTGTAGTGGAAGACAAATTGCCTCTATGCGTCCTTAGGGTCCAAGGGCTCTTGGTAATTCCAAAAGGGCGGGTGGAAAATACACCCTTCTATTACCAACTTGATGGGTAATTTTTTGGTAGGGCCATGCCACCTCCTTCCCAATGGTTGAGGCCATTTTATTATTGGCATCCAAGTTCCAATTAAACAAAACTCAATGGCTTGTTATGTTGATCCTATAGGGCTATAAAAGGAATCTTGTCTTGCAAACTCTTATGCCTTGTTTTCCATACCATGGTAAGAAAATACTGCACTCAAAGAATAATCCTAAAAACCCTAGGTAACTTTAAAGATAAAAACCTATCAAAACAACAATCTTTAAATCTTAGATTTTACAAACACATACTACAAAAAATAATAATAGCAAGTACACAAGCTTAAACTCTCAATCACATTTATCTTCCATTGAATATGTAAAGAAGAAAAACGCTACAATAGATAAAAACCTAAAACTCGCTAACCAACCTAGTGGAAGACCCCCTTACTCCTTTATAGACTAGGAAGAGCTAGGTTTACAATCATTGCACTCCATCACTATGTTGCGCCTAGGTTAAAATACTAATCCCTAACCCTAAATCTAATTCTATCTTAGGGAAGTGCACCCGAGGCCTACATGAGAAAATACCTAGATTGGAACAATACAAAAGAAGTAGAAAACATACATATTAGCAAGCACTAGGTACTAGAGATTTGTTCCTACTTAGACCAAGTCAACTCATGCACCTATTTCTATAAATAGAAAATAAAATCGAATTAGAAAAATGACTGAACTAGAAACTGGACAAAAAATGGAACTTGCTAAATCTAGGACAACAATAAAATGAGTTTAATTGAAGGTGGGAAAATTGGAAATATAGTAAGATTGGTGCATGCATGCACCTTTTTCTCTCCTACATAACTATGCCTCCCTCACACTCTGTTGTGCACATCAAATGAGGCAAATTTCTGCCATAACCAATGTTACAAAGGCCTACTTTAAATGTACTCTTAGTGCTATATGAACCTATTGTTGAGCATTTTGTCTATGTGCACTCTAATGCAGTAAAGGAGATTGTTGGGGCTAAACAAGGTGAAAAACTAACACTCTTGAAACTTCATTCTCCCACTTCCCTCTTTGTGATCCATTTTTGCCCCTCCTCCCAACAACTTTGGGTAAAATTTAAAACTATTTAAACATCATAACCAATTGGTTATTGATATTAATTGATGCAGTTCAGATCAATTTCACTAAAGTAAGAAAATGTAGATATTTTTTTGGGTGTCTAATGTCCTTCCTATGACTAACACTTCTGTTTTGGGAAATGGTTAACCCATTCAATTTTTTGCTACATCTAGGGGGGTTTCATCGAGGCTTTCCTTTGTCTCCTTTATTATATATTATCCTCTTAGAAGGATTGGCTATCTTTGGACTATATTTTGGAATCCATACTATTGAAAGGCCTAGAGCTATTGAATGGTATTCCTCTTACTCACCAACATTTTGTAGATGACACTATACTCTTGGGAAAAGTGTTAGAGTGGGAAGTTGAGTGTTGCTGAACAACTTTAGATATTTACTATGCAGCTTCAAGAGCAAAGGTTAATTTTCCCAAATTGAAGTTTCTTGTAGCTTTTGTTCAACTTGAGCTTGCCCAATGTTTAGCTGGACTATTTGGAGTTCCCTTGTTGTGTGATGGTGACAATGTTTAGGTACATTGTGATCCCTATAGATTTAAGGCCTATCAGAGTTCAGGCTAGTTTAATAACTAAATATAGCAGGAAGGGTAACTATTTCTAATTCCACTCGAATCAAATTACTAATTATATTTTCTTTGTTCTTCATGACCCTAAAAGTGCCAGAAAGAGACTTGTTAAAGTTCTATGAATTCTCATGGTCTTCCTAAAAATCTAGTATTCAAGTGTTGGAGTTGGTAAGATGGCTTTTTGTTTGTGCTTGATATCATGTTGATGGGTTGAGAATAGAAGATCCAATGCTAGGTTTTTCTATTAAGGGTTGTAAGCAACTTTGGGATCTTGTCATGTAAGAGAATTAATTGTGAAAACATGTTATTTTCACCAAATACCTAAATCCAATGTCTTATTGGAGATTATTTATCTAAAGTTCCACTCCAAGGGTGGTACTTTCCTATGCAATTTGTTGTGGTTGGCTTGAGAATGAGTGGTATTACATTTTTTTCTAGAATTTAGGGAAAGAAGGTGCTGGGTAAACATTTGGAAGTATAAGTGGAGGGTACCTAGTAAGGTCCCCTTGGTTTTGTCACCAAGCGTCCAACAACTATCTACAAATTTAATTGAATGACAAAAGTCAAGGAATTTTTCAATGCATAGAGATTCATTTGGATTGATCCTACCCTATTCTTAGTTTTATTTGAAAGAGTCATGGAAGAATGTGCTTTAGCATTTTAGGCATCAAGATGGGCCCTTTTTGGATCTTCTCCAATTGATCCAGATGGATATCGGTGGCCACCCACCTTTTCCAACTGGCTCAAAACAATTTTCTGACATTTTTGGCAATTTACTATTTTTAGCAGTTTTTCGGGTCCTGAACTTTTGGAGCCGTTTTGAGGCCCTAAACGATGTTTTTTGGGGTATGTTGCGGTAGAAAAATTTCATCATGAAATTTTGTTCAAATGTTGTATTCCTCGGATACATCTTTCCAATGAGCTATTATATGCCTAAAACAGAGATCGTATGCAAAAGTTACGACCCTGGGAAGTTGATGTACTCACTTACCCAAACGGGGCCCACATGACTTTTGGCGCTTCATCTCCTAGGGTTAGGTTTTTGGATGTCTAGGACTTTTGGCATTCCTGTTTATTGTAAAAAGGCCTTCAAATCCTCATTGTAATCATCTTCTTGCGAATGCACGCTGCCGTCACATCTCTTCTCAGAGATAAGCCCCCACCATTCCAGCAAGCTTGTTTTCGCTGCATTTTACAGTTTCAGCTTATTTCGTTATTTAATAGAAAACCAGTTTTATTGTATCTCTGTTATTTTTGTGTTAAGCACATGCTAATAAGCGGTATTCATTTCGTTCTTCTCATAAAATCCAGATTAGTGGTATCAGAGCGGTCTGCTCCTTGTCGTCTTAGTGCATGTCCCCAACAAGGTCGGAGTACAAAGAATTGGGTCTCGAGCTTGTTTCTCTTGAGGAAAGAAGCTCTCGCACACCCAAGCGACCTCCCATGGTAGGGGAAAAGAAAGATGACGAGATAGGATATCCTTTCAAACTGTTGATTGAGGAAGCCCTCACGCAACAGAGGAACGAGATGATGGACAGTTTCGCGCAAATCCTTCGACGACTACCAAAAAATGAAGCATCTTCTTCGAATGGAGGTGCCACCCCCTTCAAGGTACAAATAGACTTTGATATCCCTATATTTGAAGGCCAGATAGATGCAGACATTGTAGACAAGTGGTTGAATCTACTAGAAGGGTATTTTTCTGTTCATAAATTTTCGAATAGAGAAAATATTACTTTCGCGCTCCTCAAAGCCGTTCCCCATGTCAAAGATTGGTGGGAAACTTTCTGTGAGCAAAAGGAAACATAGGAAACCTCATTATTTTCAGTCATGGCCACCTGGGAATCCTTCAGGGATGCTATTAAGGAACAATACTACCCTGTTAGAAGTTATGATGACCTATATACCAAATGGACCACACTGCGGCAAGAAAGAGACCAAGCAGTGCCAGATTTCACAAATATCTTCCATACCTTGCGCACCAAGTTGGGTATCAAAGATTCAGAGCGACATATGGTGCTCAAGTATTGTGGTGCTCTGCATAGATACACACAAACCGAAATGGAATTTCTGGACATCTCATCCTTGGGCACGGCCTACTGATATGCTGTCAAAATCGAGAAGAAGCTCAAACAAAAGACACGACAATTTGGGCCTCGGAACCCCTCACAACAAAATCCAGGAAAGGGCGGCCCCAACCCACCAAAAAAAGGATAGAGAAAAGATGGATAGTATCAAGACAACTAGTACAAGCCGCAAGCAAAGAAGGACACCAGAAAGACAAAGAAAGATACCGGGAAGTGGTGCGACTTCCATAAGAGCCCTTGGCATAACACTGCTGACTGCTGCTCAAAGCAGTCGTTGGTGGACGAAGTGAAAGCCCTTGAATTAGATGCAGATTCTGACTCTGAGACAGAACCAGAAAGGGGAAGACAGATCATTGACGCAGAACCCAGTGCCACCATCACCACCACCAAGCTCCAGCCTGGTGAACCAGACGAGCTAGAAGAAGGAGAGCACCTCTTCCATTCACAGATCTGGGTAAAAGGCACCCCACTGTACTTCATCGTGGATAGCCTTTCTGAATAAGCTTTCTGATGAAGTGCATGTGT
>ML786004.1:197400-219972 GCA_009831015.1 Picea engelmannii | reverse complement strand
CTCTGTACATTTCTTTCATTAATAGAAATCGTGTATTACTGTATCTCTGTGTTTATGGTTGCATCTCTGATATATTTCTGTTATATTACTGGATATACGCGATATCTCTGTGCATTTCTTTATTATATCTCTGCTCTCATTTCATGCCGAAAATAATCCGGATCAGTCCAAGACCTTATCCATTCTAGTAACACACGTAGTTCCACACTTTTGGAGGAGAACCATGGTCGTGTTGCACCTATCCCACTGTAGATCCAATTTTCCACTTTTTTAGGGATTTATATTGGTGGTGACTAAAGTGAAATCTTGATGGAGGGCGTCCAAGACTCTTATTTGCACAGATAAATTTGCCTTCATTCCACTTTCGAATGAAGATATTAGATATAAAGGGAAAAGGGAGTTATTTTAATTAATTATTAATGTCCACTTTTTTTTTTTTTAAATAAGAAGTATTATATATTAAGATCCTTCCAGAACTGAAGTAAGGTTGCAAGATACAGAGATAGCCAGGTAGTAGTTACTGGACTTCCCCAACAGAGGGGAAACCAGTCGATCCAGCCTATGAGTCAAAAGAAGTAGTATGATAAGCTAAGAAAAAAGTCTTGGGCAAACTGTTTATCAGCTAAAACTAAAGACTGAAAAGACCTTGTAAATAAACACTATAGATCTAGACACCTGGTAGATAGTCTGGCCACGTGGCATGGAGGTCCTCTGTCCAGGGCTCCTCCTCGACATAAGTCACCTGGTCTGCCCATTGCCTTTCACCTTTCACGTCGCACGTGGTTCCATCAACACCTGTGGTAGTGCTTGGCATCGGATTGCTTGCTGGTTCCATCTCCACGACACTGCTTTCTCGCCCATCCTGCTCCTATCCAATTCCTGCTGAATGTTGCACCTTGTCAAATCCTTCTGCTAGAGCTGCACTAGGTTCCTCCATTGGGGTCTCTTCTGCTGGGTCTGAGGAGAAAGTGTCATGCATGGAGGAGAGAGTCTGAAGAAAGACCGCCACATTTGCATCCGTATCCTGAAGGCAAAAATGGAGGTCCTCCACCCCCTGGCGGAGTTTAAATACCAGACCGAGAAGGATAGCCAGGCTATCTATGAATTGCATGCTGTTGAAGGAATCAATGAATTGATGTCCAACCTTCCTTAGCCTACGAGGGGGAGGAGGTTCTCCACCTGAGTTTCTCAGAGGATCAGGGAATGGTGTGGGGGCTGTGAAAGCCACTGGAGTGTCGGGAGTGAAACGCGAGAGGGAGCTCAACAACTTGGGGGTTAATGCTAGCCAATTAAACTGCGAGTTTAGCGGAGCATGAGAGGCAGCATGGAAAGGCTCAGTCTGAAGGGGGGGTGAGTTGGGAGGCGAGACCGAGGGTCGACGAGGCTTCCAGGGGGAGCCTCTCCTCGGCCTTCCCCTTGGACGCGGCATAAGGTAGAGAATGTGATGATCCGAGGAGATTAGGTGCACCAGGCGGAGGTGAGCAGGGGCAGCATCGAACCATAGAATAAAAGCAGGGTCATGCCATGACTATGAAAGGATGAGCTTTGTAGGATGAAAACAGAGATGAATGCCAAACATTGTTACCCAAGCCATACAAAAACGCGAAGAAGGAGAGGAGGCTTCATAAATGCCCCTCCAAATCACAGTAATTTCCATTTAATCTTGTGGGAGGGTGGCGGGCTATGGCACGAGCCCATCACGTGGCTCCATGCCTCGGTGGCTGGTGCCTGCCCCCGCCATATGCCACGTTGGCCGCCCTAACACCCCATCCGGGGAGACATCCACCATTCCAGCTTTGCGGATTCACTGCTGGAGGACAGGGTGATCAGGATCTCGGGTTGAATTACATTGGAGTTTTGGTCCGTTCCAGTTGGTGCCCAGATTAGCCAGTTCATCCACAACTTGATTCGCCTTCCTCCTGATGTGTGCGGGGATGATGACCTGATTTGAATTCATTAGACCTGTGATGATCTCTAGTCCATGTGATAGCCTCCAGCTAGGCGATATGCTGTCCGGATTTGCCTCGTTTAAGATTCTACACAACAAGCTGATGATGACTTTAGAGTCCCCTTCGACGATTATCTTGGTGAAGTCGTTTTTGATGTCTAAATGCAGTCCTTTGATGAGACCCCATAGTTCTACTGCATTGTTCGTAGAGTGCCTGAGGGATCCCACGCCTATGACAAGGATTTTCCCCAGATGGTTTCAGAAGACTACTCCATAGCCTGCAGCCCCTGGATTTCCCTTAGAGGCTCCGTCAAAATTGAGCTTGATGAAATCCTCTGGAGGAGGAGACCAAAAGGAGGGACTGCTAGAAGGGATGGTGGGAGAAGATGAGGGGAGATCCTGAAGTGGAGGGAGAGGTGTCCAAATCCATATAATGTGGAGTTCGGAGGGAGGGCAAGTTAAGTCTGCGTTGGACCAATTCCGTAGGTGGAGAGTTTCCAAGATGTTATGATGGCATTGGCGCCAATACTGTTGCCACAGAAGGGAGATGTTTCTGAAGAGTCTTCTGTTTCTTTCCTTCCAAGTCTGCCAGAGGATGAAGCCCGGGAGAAGTTGCTAGATACGATTGAGGAGGGGAGAATGGAAATCCTGGTCCCTCCAGTTCGTAATGGTTTCAAGGATGCTATCTCTGAGGCGATCCGAGGTGCGCATGATGAGTGCTGCTTGATCCCAGATTTGAGTTGTGTAAGGGCACGAATTGAGGAGATGGTTCATGGTTTCCTATGCCTCTCCACATAGAATGCATAAAGAGGGTCCCACAAAACCTCTTTTCGAGAGGTTGTCCCAGGTTAGAATACTTGAATGGGAGACCAGCCATAGGAAAAGAGTGATTTTCGGCCAATGTTTAAGACTCCAGATTTTACGCCAAACTTTCGAAGCCAGGAGGGGGTCTGATTGAGTTTTAATTTGGTAGGCTTCTCGCATGATGAAGGTACCCTGTGGCCTGTATCCCCACCGAAGAATATCTTCTCCTGCAATTTTGGGAATTTTCCTTTTAGCCAACACTTCTTGCAAAGGTGTCAGATCAACATGCATCTCTAGGTTAATGCGCTCCCTATCCAAATGCCAACAGCGCCAGGTGTCCTCCGTGGGATTGTCCTGCTAGTAGTCAGCTACTCTTGTCAGGCCTGCCTGTGTAGCCTGGGTGCAGATGTCACGGGCCTAGTCCTCAACGTACAAAGATGGTCACTGATGCCAGGAGTCTTTCCAGAAAAGAACAGTTTCCCCATTACCTATCTCCTAGAAAGTGTGCTGAGTCACCAACTGTCTATTCTGCTTGGCCGCTATCCAAATTAAGGAGCCCGGGTTGTCCCCATTCCATCGGATTAGGTTCTTCTCTGCCATATTTGGAGCGTATTTCTTCCTCCAAAATCTAGCCCAAAGATCTTTCGGATTTTTTAACCAGCGCCACCAGGTTTTGGCGCTGAGAACCTTGTTCATTAAAAAGGGGTCCCTTAATCCCATGCCTCCTTGTTCTTTGGGCCGACAGAGTTTTTCCCAGCTGACTAGTGCTATTTTCTTCTCTTTGTTGAGACCTTTCCAGATGAAGTTTCTTTGTAATATTTTGATGGTGGTGAGGACGAATTTTGGGGCAGCTAGTGTGGAGAAGGAGTAGATCGGAAGGGCTTGCAGAACAGAATGGAGTAGAGTGAGGCGACTGGGGAGGTTTAAGGCTCTAAAGGTCCATGAAGAGAGTCTTTTGGAAAAGGAAGCTAAAATATGTTCCCAGGAGGAATTTCGGAGGGCGGTGTCAATCAAGGGGATGCCAAGGTATTTGGACGAAAGGGAGCTTCGGTTGAAACCAAGGATATCCAAGATGTGGTGCTGGATCTGAGGGGGCATATTAAAAAAAAAGATTTGGGATTTATCCTTGTTATAGTCCAGGCCTGAGGCCTCGGAGAAGGTTTGGAGGATCTCTTGGAGAGATTTGGCTTCACAGACAGTAGGAATGCCCATTAAGAGAGTGTCATCTACAAACTGGCTATGCGAGATAGGGGGTGAGATGCCGTGTAGGGGTAAGCCTGTCAGAAGGTTGTTTTCTAAAGATGCATGGATGGATCGACTGAGCCCTTCAGCCAAGATTATGAAGAGGAAGGGGGAGAGGGGATCACCCTGTCTAATCCCTCTTGAAGGGGAGAAGGGTCACGAAGAGACACCATTGATGAGAAGAGAGAAGAAAGCCGAGGAGGTTAGATTCAAGATCCAAGTTACCCAGTTCTGATCAAAACCAAAATCTAGAAGCATTGCTCTCAAATATTCCCATCTTATCTTATCAAAGACTTTAGAGAGGTCTAATTTGAGGAGCATACATGGAGTTTTGGTCTTTTGCAGGGAGTGAATTACTTCATGAGCTATGATGACGCTATCTAGGATTTGTCTGCCCTCAACATATCCAGATTGCTCTGGGGAAATGATTGTCAGTAAGATAGGCTTGAGTCTCCGGGCTATCACTTTTGTAAGGAGTTTGTAGATGACGTTGCAAAGGGCTATAGGCATGTACTGCTTGGGCCGATGGGCCTGCCCCTCTTTGGGAAATAAGGTGAGAAAAGTGGCATTGAGAGCCTGGAGTACCTGTCCAGTGGCTCTTAAGTCTTCCAGAATTTCCCAAACCTCTGTTCTGATCATCGGTCAACAATAGTGGAAAAAGTCACTGGTGAAGCCGTCGGAACCAGGAGCCTTGCATTTAGGGGTGTCCTGAAGCGTCTGATCTACTTCCTCGATTGTGAAGTGTCGGAGAAGAGATGCATTTTTCTCCTGTGTAACGAGGGATGGCACATGCCTCGTGATCTTGTTGATTGCTTCATGTCTATCCGGGATGGGCTCTGTAAGGAGGTTTTGAAAGTACTCGATCAAGGTTGTTTCCATGTCAGCATGGGAGTGGATGGTTTCCCCTTCATCTGAAATGAGATGCGTGATCTTGTTGGAATGCCATCTTTGTATAACAGTTCGGTGAAAGAATTTGGTGTTGCATTCCCCATTCTTGAGCCATTGAATATGTGACTTTTGTTTCCATAAGATCTCCTCCTGTCTCTTCCTATCTTCAATCTGTTGACTTACTTTTATTTCCTGGGTTTTTAGCTCATCTGTGAGCCCTTGCACTCTTATCTGATGCTGAATCTCACCCATTTTCTCTGATAGTTGTTTTTGGGAGTCGAAGATGTTGCCAAAGGTGTGTTTTTTCCAGAGTTTAAGCGTTTGTTTAAGATTCTTTAATTTTTGCTGGAATCTATACATTTTTTATCTGTGAGGGATCGCTGCATCCCTCCACCAATCTTGGATATTTGTTCAAAAATCAGGGTGATCTAGCCAGAACTGTTCAAACCTGAAGGGTTTCTTACCAGAAGTGGCTGGGACATCCAACCATAATTGAATAGGCCAGTGATCCGAGCAGGAGAGATTCAAGATAGTGGATTCCATGGCTGTGCCCTCCATCATGAGTGATTCCGAGATGAGGAAACGATCTAGTTTGCAGGATATTTGATGTATTCCTGTCCTTCTGTTTTTCCAGGTGTGAATTCCATTATTGGCCTCCAGGTCAATGAGGTGAAGCTATTAGGCTGTTGAAGTCACTGGAGTCACGATCCAGTCGTCTTGATCCTCCTTTTTTTTCCTCCAAGTTGCGAATGATATTGAAGTCACCGCCAACAATCCATCTGTTATACTGTGTAAGGCTAGATAAGTAACTCAAGATCCTGAGGAAGGCCTGCTTATCCCTTGGATTGGCTGGGCCATAGACATTGGTCAGATGTCTGGGCTTGTTTGAACCAATGAGCCTATAATTTGCTGTGATGGATCATTTGGTCATGAGGAAGTTTTCCATCAGCACAACGTTGGTGTTCCAGAGGATAGCCAGTCCTCCGGCTATTCCTGTGGCGTCGATTGAGGCTGCTCCCCCTTGCCTCCAGCAGTAGGGAGGTAGTTTGTCAATGTCTTCTGAGGTACATTTGGTTTCCTGTAAGAGTACTATGTATGGTATTTCCACTAAGATCAGCTCTCATAGCATTTTTTGCTTGCTATGTCCGTTGAGGCCTCTGATGTTCCAAGATATGATCTTCATAACGATGGGGGGGTGGGGAGAGGAGGGAAGCTGTCCGAGATCAGATGGATATGCCCTGAGTTTACCATGAAGTTTCCTATTTCTTGTATGAGCTTGTTAGTGGATTTCCTCCCCCTTTTCTTCTTGTATTTATGAGTTTTGTTTGGGTTCTTTGTCTGACTGCTTTGGATTCCCAAGGCTTTGCTAGCTCGAGTTGAGGATCCTGCGGAAGAGTTGAGAAAGACTTTGTGCACCTTCCGCAGTTGATCCCTGGGTATAGTATAAAGTTTTTTATGCCTATAGGCATGCTCAAGGTGCTCCAGATCCACCCCGGCTAGGTCTTGCTTCTCCAGCTCCATTTCCTCATCCCCATCCTCTGTCTCCTGCAAGTTTGGCGGATCCCAAGCCAAGTCTAGGGGAGGGAGATCCGGTTCCTTGCTTTGTGGGGGCCATTCAATACTTTGGCCAACAGACTAGGGTCCATTGTCCAGGGGTGGTATATTTTGATTTGCAGGGGTTGTGGGGTTTTCTGGTTGATCTTGTAAAATGGAAAACTTATTTCTAGTGGAGGGATATTTACTTACCTGAGCTGGTTGTTTTCTTCCCCCCTGTCTTCGTTTCCCTACTGGTTGTACGAAGCCTTCCTTGTCTTTTCCGCTTTTTGGGTTTCCTTCTTTATGAGCAGTATTGAGAGGGCATTCTCTGAAGAGATGACCATGTTCGTGGCATTTCCTGCATCGGAATGGAATGTGTTCATAGTCGAGGGTTTGGGACCAGTCCTCATCATGATACTCCAGTGTGATGGATCCTGGGAGCGGTTTGGAGATGTTCATATACACACAGATTCGCGCATAGGATGTGTAGCGTCGCTGCTTAGTGGCTTCGGAGGATTTAACATAGATGCCAATGGTATTGCCAATGCCGGCTAGGACCTCTTCCAGCCATAATTCCTAGGGAAGAGAGTATAGTCTAATCCATAGCGGCGCATGGGCAAAGTCTTCCTTCTCAGGGCTGAACTTTTCTGTCCAGAATCTTAAGAAGAGTCCAACCGAGTTGTAGAAATATGGCCCCCCGTCAAAGATGCGATTGCGATCCTCAAGGTTGTGGAGGATGATTGTGAAAAACCCCTTGGAACCTAGTTGTAAATCATAGTGGCCTTTTGGTTTCCACTAGTACTGTATCCATTTGACTAGATCACACTCAGAAGGCCAAAGCCCTAGAAATTTTCCTACCAGGGCATAGTCTCGCATGTATTACTTCTGCTCTTCTATGCGTGGCGAGCTTATGATGTATTTTGGGGCTTGTGGTGCCTGTGGAATTCATTTACCAGACATCCAAGGAGCTGAGGCGTTTGCATGGACAGTCTCTTTAGATGGATCGATATCCATCTCCCGATCTTTGAAGGTCCCTTCCGCCAGAAGCTTCGCGCGCATGTCTCGAGGCGGTTCAAAGGCCGGGATTTTCGCTCCTGCTTCATGATTATCAGTTGCCGTGATTTGGCTGTAGGAGACGCCAGTCGACGCCCCCTCCCTGCGTGACATGAGCCCCTGTGGGGCTGTCGTCGTGTTGGCATAGTTCGTGGCGGCTGTGAGGCCTTAAACCCTAGTTGCAGAGAGCGATTTTTAAACTCTATTGGTTATTAATGTCCACTTCAATAAAATGAGTTATTTTAATTATTAATATTATGTAATGCACATATGTTGAAGAGGGATTACATTAAGGAAGGATTTTGTTAGCCCAAGGAGGAAGACGATCACTTTATTGAAGATAGATTTTGTTGCACTTTAACATGTATTCTATGATTTTACACCCTAGATAAGGGGAGCCATTCCACCTTGGAGGTCACACGTGCCACATTTAAATGTTTTTACATGTTGAAACACAAGAAGAAATGAGACGTTTAGCTTGAGGAAGCGCTTTGCACACATGTTCATACATAACCATCTTCATGTTTTATCATTATTGACTTGTTTTACGATTTATTGTTATTTTATTATTTTCCTCATAGGGAAAGTGGATTTGAGCCACTCTACACTACTTTGAGAGAAGATATTGAATAAATTATGGATCTAGGAAAACACATATTATTCTATTGTAAAAGGTGATGAAACTCAACTCTATTTAAAGAGTAGCTCTCTTCATTTTTGATCATGGTTGTATTTGTATTTGAGGACTTTTCCTCTTTGTTTTTTTGTTGAATATCTTGAAGACAATGGAAAGTTAAATCTTTCTCTTTTTGTGGTACACTTGCTTGGGTTTACTTATTGAAGATTAAGGTTGGAAATGTTTGTATCAAGAAGATATTGAAGGGTTGAAACATAGTTAACATTATGATTTATCCCTCATCAAGAAGATTGTGCATTTGTTAAGAAGATCTCAATTAAAATAAGTTTCAAAGTTTTATGAAATCACAAATTTACAATCCATTTCCAAGAGGATTGAAACTGCATATCTTAAAATTTTCACTTTACCCTATTGAATTCCAAGAAATTGAAGAAAATGGGCTTGTTACAATAGGCTTAATGTTAAACTATAATAAGGATAGGATTATAGGCTACAATAGTTTCCTATAAAAATGATTCAAAGTTCTTCCCATATTAATACATTAATATTTGAGATCATAGATTAACCATGGTTATATAAAAGAAAAAGAAAAATATTGTAAATACACATTTTGACCTTGGAAAATAAGGATGGATTCCTAGATGGGTTTTTCATTTGAGTATAAATATAAAGGTTTACATGACAATATTTCCAAGACAATTGTAGAAGAAAATATGTGAAATGAAAATCATTAGGAATAAAGATTTAATGGTTGTAAATTCAATCCCTTTTCAGTATATTTTTAATCTTAAATGACCTTAAACTCTAATTTTTTTTTGATGGATGATTTCCAAGATGTGGGGAAGCTACTGGGAAGTTGGGGAGTCAAGTACAATGCCCATTAAAGGTTGTTGGAGTAAGGAGCCGAGGAAAGGAAATGTGATGATGCGAGACTAGTCCATATCAATCTTAGTGCTAATGGAGTCATAAAGCATTGAAATTTGAATGAATGAAAGAACCAGTGTGTTACAATCAACCACTTTGCAGTACACTATATGGTTGAAAGGATTAGTTTACCATATTCAACCTCTTGGATGAAATAACTTATTCGATGCATTCATCACTTGAGTTTGTACTTTTATCTGTTGACTTTAAGATATTCAACATATCTACATTACTAAGAAGTTAATACCCATCAAATATATATTAGTTTCCTTACAACTTGCATTCTAAGAATAATTTTGTGATTACAAATTCAAAAATATTTACTAAAGGTTGCATACTATGACTACCCACAAGGTATGTCACACAAAACCAATATTTCCACCATTTTACATTTGAAAATATTTCAAGTATAGATTAAGAATGAATTCTAGAGAGAGTGGAGGATATATTGGAATGGCCCAAACCTTGTAGTACCAACCTAAAGTACTTAATTATTAATCTTAATTACAAATTTTTTAAGGCAACACACAATTGTTTTGTTATTTGATGTTAGTATTTCTTTTCAATATTTTGAGAAGGTTTTTGGATGCATTTATGTTGTATTTTATTACTCTGCATACTAGATTATTTTCTTTGGTGGTTTTTTTCTTTTTGGGTGTACGTTTTCTCTGAGAATTTGGTTTCATAAAAAATATAATAGACAAATTACAATATAAATTACTCAGTCAATCGACCTCTGAACTGAGTAAATAGTCGATTCACATTGGTCACCCATCAACTCGATTGAGTTGATCGACTTGATTCGACATAGAATGATTTTAAAAATACTTATGCAGATAACTCACTTGTGAGTCCTGGTGAGGTTGTGAATATGTCTATGTCTTATGTATCTAAAGTTAAACACAAGGCTTCTATCATGTGAACTACAAGACAAGTTGCAAGTAAAATTTTATCTCAGGTGATTTCTAGTATATGATCTAGATTTGGATCAAAGGATAGGTACTCCATGAGGCTCTCATTAGGAGCTAGTAGGTGAAATCTTGGTAATTTTGGTTACACATCAACATCTAATGCACTTACATTTAATTTGTCTTCATCCAGTGACAATGTCATGAAGCAACTTGAAAATACAAGACTTGATTTAGGTGGGAAAATAATTGATGGCCATGATTTAGCAAGGAGATGGCGCTTGAAAAAAAATGCCAATGGAAAGAAATATAGGTGGGCCATTGTTAGAGAGAACTATCCGTGTTGGAGAAGGAATTGTCCCATGCCATATGAATTCAAATACAAATTCAAATCTCAAGAATGTAGAAGAACAATTCGTTCTATGAAACCCGTTACTTGTTGTTCCTTAGGAATTTTGGGACAAGATAATGTTGTGGAGTTAGGGATTCCAACTGAAAGAAACAACAATAGAATGGAAACATCAGACCAATCTATAATTCTTGGGTAGCAATAACCCTTCCTCTTTCAAGGGGTGAAGTGCCCATGTTGTTTCACAAAGGAAAAATGAATTCTTGAATGTAGTGGACTACACATTGGGGGAGAGGGTTGTAATTCAATTTGTTGGCAACACCGAGAGGGGAATATAAAGTAATAACAAGTACATACCATTTGGATTAGTAGGATCTTCAAGTAGACTCAATAATACATTTACAAATACTAACAATAGTTCTCAAAGCCTTCTATCAGAGGATAATGTTGGCAATCACACATTGATTATATCTGATCCAACACCTTCAAGGGAACCTCTCTTATAATGCTCTCATTGGTGGAATTTGTAGAAACGACAAGATGTAGGAAGCAAAGTTTATCTTAGACTAGATGTTTGAGAAGGATTTTGTTCCTACTTGTCTCACTTATGATACCCTTATTGTTGGATATTATAAATATGGAAATGTAGAGAAATCCATAACACTTTATGAGGAAATGACTAGACATGATATTATACCCGATACTGTCACTTACAGTAGAATCATACAAAGATTGTGCATGAGTGGAAACATGGTTGAAGTGACCAATTTCTTGCATAAAATATCAAAAAGGGGATTTAAGCATGATTTGTTTTACATATAAGAGTGTAATTTGTGGAGACTACAATCTGGGTAACTTGGAATATGCTTTCAAGGTCCAAGATGAAATGGTAGGAAAGGGGTTTGAGCCTGACATTGATATATACAATGCCTTCATTGAAGCATTTTGTAAAAAGGGAGAAATAGTAAATGCTCATAAACTTACATATGAAATATTAGAAATTGGGTTGTCTCTAGAAAGTGCCACTTACAAAATAGTGATTGATGCAAATATAACTAACATAAACATAGATGATGCTTTGAGGCTGAAAAATCAAATGTTAGAAAAAAATCTAGAAGTTGACACTAACACATAAAAAAGTAGCTTATAGATGCAAGAAGTTGATGCATACATTCTAATAAAAAGAGTCTAGTTAATGATTAATTTATAGTTTCCTATGTAATTCCATTAGAAAAGGTCAACACCAAAACAAATTCTTGAGAGATGGGTTTATATTTCTTTGGAGAGGTATTGTCTTGATAATTTGATGAAACTAAGTGAATTTTCCACTCATAACATACTCCTGTGATCTTCCAAGTCCTAACAGAATTCCATACTACTTCCACACCTGCATATCTTGAGGCTTCTCTTGTTTTTCTCTCCTTTATAATGGAATTCACTCAAATGTTCATTTATGATGTGGAATGGTTGTTTGGATCTTTTGGTATCTTTACTCAAATTTCTATTGTGTTTCTTGTATCATTAGTGAATAATAGATCGTAACCCAAACTATGATTTATCTCATTCTTTATGTCCAATGTGTTTTAAATGTGATTTTGTCTTATACCCTCTTTGTACTAGCCCATTTACTAATGGAGACTAGGCTTTGATAACTAAAACATAAGGAATTAATAGTGAAAATATGTTTCTAACAATGATTTACCATGCATTTTGACCATTATCTTGTAGATTTAAGAATTTATTACTCATCAAGGAATTGTTCTTTGTTTGAAAAGAGATATGTGTAATGATATGATGAGAATATTGATATGAGCACATAACATTGAGGAAATTGGATACATAACTCTTGATTTCAGTCTCTTTGTATTTCTCAATAGTGCATACTATTATACAAAACTATGAGAAAACAAATATTGAAGATGAAAAGAAAACTTCAAATGTGTTAAAGGGAGCCTATTTGGAGGGGACACACTATGGAAGCCTATTGATTTGAGGTTTTGAATGGGCATGTATGCAGACCTTTAATCAATCTTTATATTTTGTATGTACTATGCATTAGATCTCACCTACATTTAGTAGTCATTCTATGGCTTCAACCTTTTGAACAAAAGGAGTGGATGCTCATTGAGGTGAACAAATGGAGGGAAGTGAAGAAGACGATGACTCTGTCTATGGATATTTTTGAAGATTTAGAGACTGGAAGAAATGAATTATTTGCATTGAGTTATGCACATGATGCTAAAGAAGGTGATTCATTTTCATTATCAGATTGTTTTCTGGTCATGGCCAAGCCTCTATAAAAACAATGATAACAACCAAGGCAATGGAAACATCTCCAATGATCATGATAGAAAGAGGAGAGAACATACACATCAAATGCATGATAGAAATGGATTAGAGTAAGGAAAATATCATGTATGAATGAAGAAAGAGTGCAAGAACATGGCAATAAATCATAGTAACTTATCCGAGACTATGTGGGCCTAAAAGGATATTGTTTATTCTTGTTGAAACACAAGAAAATTGCAAAAAAATAATAGAGGAAATGCCAGTGCACCAACACTAATAATTGGATCTCATTTGGATATACTTATTGATGCTAGAATGTATGATGGATCCTTGGGTATAGTTTGCGCTCTAGCTGCAATCAAGGCTCTGAAAACTAGTGGAAAACTAGAAGAACTTCCTCTCCCATTAGAGTGGATTGGAAATTCAAGATGAACTTAGAGATATTGCTTTCAATGAAATTATCATGTTTATTTGAGAAACATATGGTATTAGTCTTAATATATGGCTTTGGTTATTCTCTGGGCATTCAATGTGTTTTCCATAATTATTATTATTTTCTTTATATATTTGATGGTTCAAGGAAACATTTTTTTTATTTCCTTTCACTTTGTGGCATGACTTAAGCATCTTCACCTTTTAGGATCTACTATGTTTATTTTATATTTTCTTTGAAAAGACTTGTTAGTTATTTAGAAAGGGAAATGAGATCTACTTATCTAAGAAAAGAGGAAAATAGTTTATGCACTTGGTTCCTATGCATTCATCATATGAGATCTATTAGCATGAGACTGACATTCCTCTAATGCAATTACACTTTTGATGCCAAGACTAAAAGAGCATTACATGTATCCATTTGAGGATGAGAGAATATTTATTGCACTATCATTCTTGAAGTCAAAGTTGAAGAACAAGCTTGATAAACAAGTTTGAAAAAAAATCATTTCATAGTTTCTGCTAATAATGAACATGTTATGGAGAGTTTCATGTAACTAAGAAATATGTATACTTATTAGTTCTTGCATCGCATGTCAAAAATAACTTTCCATATAATTCAGGATCATTTATTTCTTCATTAATTTTCCACAACTCAATTTAGAGAGTCAATATGTAGTAGGATCCAAGTGACATAAATCACATGTGATACCCTTAATGGGCTTAAAATGGGTGATAATAGTTTGACTGTGCACCATGACACTACCAGGTATAGATATACATGATGGAATAATAACCCTTACTTAATCTACATCTCTTATTGTTTGCACTTCATTATGGCAGTCTAACTAAGACTATATTTTTTTTTAAGACTTGATATATGCCCAACTTTTATTACAAAATTATGTGTCCCTTAAATTTATTATAAGCCAATAAAAATATAAGGGACAAAAGTGACCTCTCTTCCTTGGAAAATGGGTCCTTTTTGGGTACAAATGGATGATTAGAGAGGAAGTCATGCATGGAATGTGACCTATCAATATTCTGATACTTTTGGAGTTATTGATGGATAAAATTATGTGCATTGCTATTTAGGAACATCCTATGATGAACTTGTTTAAAGGGTCCTTTCATAATTAATGAATCAATAATAAAGAAACCATAATAGAAGTGGTAGAGAAAAGAATAATATCTCCTGTGCTTGACATAAGTGGTGGTTAGGATAAACACATATGACCTTTGTGGTGAAATATCATCAAAATTGATAGAGGGATATAAAATAGTGTATAGTGATAACCTTGACAAAGACAACCCTTGATGCTTGTAGTGTTGTCTAGAGGATGGAAAAATTATGTTTATTTTTCCAAATATGTAAAATGAGTAGATTACAGTTTAAGGAATATATTTTCCTATGATTATATATGGTTTTATACTTTATCAAAAAATTCACCAAGACTTTACAAGGTTTTATAATTCGTTGAAATATTCACCAAGATTTTATAATTCAGTGAAAGATTCGCCAAGATTTTACAAGATTATATAATTTACTAAAGGATTCGCCAAAAAATTATATATACATATTATATTATTAATAAAATAGGATTCAATTTTTCCTATGTACCATGGAGATTCACCCATTTATTATACATATGAATTTAGGGGGGGTTCTTAAAATCACCCATAATCTTAAGATATTTTGTACAACGAGTTTGTCTTTAAGTTCTTCTCCAACTTCTCTGATTGAGTTAACTACCTCATCTACTCTATGAAGATATTCAACGATGTTCTCTTCTTCTTTCATTTTCAAATTTTCAAACTGAGCTCTGTAGGTTTGTAGTTTGGCTTCCTTGACTTTGTTGTCTCCTTCATATATAACCTCCTATTTGTCCCAGATCTCCTTATATTACTTACAATGCATTACCTTCACAAATATAGGATTTGTTAATACTCCTAGAATGGCATTGAATTCTCTTGAGTTGTCATTGCAAATCTTCTTTCCTGCAATATTTGTGGGTGGAGTAGCTGGTGCAGTGTACCCATTTTCTATAGATTTCCAAACATCAAAACCAAGAGCCATAAGGTAGCTTTTCATTCTTATTTTCTAGAGAGCATAATCATATCCTTTAAACAATGGTGCTTTTTTGGAATAAATTCCCTCTTGCTAATTCATTTCTTTCAGGATCTACCTTCCAGTTATTAGACTGTGCTAAAGGCACTCTCTTTGATACCAATTGTTGGAAATACTAAGAGGGGGGGGTGAATCAATATTAATTTTTTAAACAATTAGTAATTACTTTTTTATTCTATTTATCATAGCAATAGATCAACAATGGAATTGTATTTAAAAATCAATTATATAAGTATACTTAACATGAATTACAAAGTTTATAAAGAATAATTTATGATTGTGAAGGACACCAATCCTCTTTAGAGCACGAACTCTTGGAGACACAAATCCCCTTCTTTAGGGCACCAACCCTAGGAAGTACCAACTCCCTTTTTTTTAGGGAACCAACCCTAGGAATCACCAACTCCCTTGTTTTAGGTCACTAACCCTAGGAAGCACCAACTCCCTTATTTTAGGGCACAAACCCTAGGAAGCACCATCTCCCTTATTTTAGGGCACCAAACCTAGGAAGCACCAAATCCCTTGTTTTAGGGCACCAACCCTAGGAAGCAAC
Organism: Picea engelmannii; assembly: GCA_009831015.1. Lineage (NCBI taxonomy): Eukaryota > Viridiplantae > Streptophyta > Pinopsida > Pinales > Pinaceae > Picea > Picea engelmannii. Next base: position 204,281 of record ML786004.1, on the reverse strand, counting down.
AACTCCCTTGCTTTCACACTTTTTTTAGTAAAGGATATGAATCCTTCCTTGCTCCTCCCTTCCGCCCTCACTGCATAAGTATATTCAGTTTTCCTTCTTGCAATCCGCTTCTACTTTTGATCTTCTGATCTAGACTGGAGAGACACTTTCATCTCACCATTCTTTCTTGTTTATATAGTTTTCCAACTGGTGTGAATTTGAAGCATTTTGTCCCTTTGTTTGAACCATTGCACCTCTTCAATTAAGTTAACAATAATAACATTTGTATTTTAATTTAGAATTAATATATTCTTCTATTATTATTCATACATTATCATGAAAACTTTTTAATTTAGTAGGAGGGATTTTCATAAATCGGTCACAGGTATCGATCGATTTCTTTTAACTCGATCCCATTCCTCTCTATTTTGTTATTATGCTTTTATTGCATCCTTAGTTCTCCAATATATCATATTTGAGATTTTACTAGCTTTTTGTATTGTTATGGTGTTCTTCTTGGGTTTCCTACAAGAAACATAGTTAATCCCTAGGCACTTTATCTTTCCTTTATGTGACTGCAGGCTCAAAACCACAAGCCTATTCATTCCAAGTGTTGTTATGTTAGCACTTTCTCTTTTCCCCCTTATTTTCCTACATGAGACCATATTCAAATTTATGAGGGCTTATTTAATTCTAGGCCCTTTTGCACTACTTGTTAGATTCTTTACCTTATCACGCGACTAGTGCTGGAACCAAGTCCTCTGGTACTCCGATATTTGGGATTTACAACCTTTGAAATCTTCCAACTCCCCTAGATTAAATTCCTCTGAAGTGCATATACTCTATTCGCTATTAGATTAGACAGTTTTGACTTAATATGTGGTTAAGTGGATGGTCTGTACAAACTCAAAAAGGTGTTACATCAGCTCCATCATACCTTTCATATTCACAGACCCACTCCATGTGAGGAGTCATATGAAAATATTCGCCTAAGTCGATCAACCATGCCTCACGATATGCATGTGTGCTTGAAGAATCCAAGTGCACATCCCCTCCTTTGCCCGCGAAGGTTTTTGCTTCTGTAGAAGGAGCATAATCATATCCTTCCCTCTCTCAACACTTTTGGATCTACATTGTTTCTTGTAGTGCCCTTATTTTCCACATCTCCAACATACCTTTACAAGTTTTTTCAGAGATTTAGATCTTCCCCTAGATTTAGATCTCCCACTTGAGGAATTATTTCTATTTCTTTTGTGGGAGAATTCTCTAGCAAATAAGGCATCTGTGCTCTGGATTTCCATGTTTTTTCGCATCATATCCTCCGACAACAAGGATGATACCACATCATCGAAACTTAAAGTAGTTGTATTACTACCTATGGCCACAACGAGACTATCCCACGAGTCTCGTAAAGAGCACAATAAACCGATACACGTATCTTCATCATAAATATTAATATCAATGGATAAAAACTAACTTACCACAATATTGAAGGCATTTAGATGCTCTGTCACCAAGTCTCCATCTTTCATCCCTAGGTTGTACAAATTTTTCCATAGTCTTATAACCCTATATTTCATAGTATCACCTGGTGATTGAAATTTCTTCCTCTAGTCATTTTACTTTGTAAATAATATTTCATTTTGCAAATGATTTACAAAAAGAAAAATAAATGAAAAGTATGAAAATAGGAAAAATGAAAAGAAAAGAAAAATAAAATAAAACAAAATAAAAGAAAAAAGAGAAAAATATAAAACCCCATCAAAAATAAATTTAGTTTGAATCATACTGTATAATCATGGCCAAACTCTTTAAATTTGTGTTGATAGGCTAGAGAATAAGTTTGTTCAAACTATTTAATCTTGGCCAAATTAGTTAGGTCAGAGTAATAATTAATCCAAGAGTTTAAGCTGGATTAATATGTTAGATGCCTAGGTTAGTAGATAGGTTAGTGATTTTGGTTTCAAGAAAAAATGAAAGGGGATGTCAAAATACCCCTTTTTTGATTAAATTTGATTATTGTAGCTTAGGAAAATAAAGTCATGGTGTAAAGTGGAAAAAGTAAGCTTAGCGCTACCTAGCTCATTATTTTATCCTAAGTTTGATAGCGGACAAGACATTTTGTCTGGTAGTGTTTAACTCTCACACAGATCTACATCGGCGACACCCATCACCTCATAGATCAATGGTCCTCAATGCTTTTTGGACCCCCTCGACTGTAAGTTTTAAACTTGTGAAGTAAAGCAATGCATACAGATTCTTAAGAAAAACGAAAATTAATCAATGGCTCATACACATAGTACACAGAGATTTACGCTGGAAACCTTTAACTGGGAGAAAACCAACCTTCCTTGGTGTCGCACCTTTCAACTCTTCATTGTATGAATTTCGCTATTCACCATACAATATATACAATGTTTTAGGTATTTTGTAGCTACCAAAACCCTAATCCCTTAATTCAGTATTAATTTAGAAAACCTCTAAAAATAGCAAAATCCACTAAAATAGAAAAAACTGCCCAAAAAAAAAAATATTTAGGGAGTTGCCTTGAACACTACACGTAACCAGGGGGGCCAAACCTACCCCCCCTAGGAACCCCCAGGAAAGCGCCCGACGCACACAAAAAAAGTAACGAAGAAAATTGGGATCATCAGACACAATTTTTGAATTTGACGCACCCACACACACACATGCAAAGAATATAACACATACCCAACACCGACCTTTCTTCCTTTAACAATTTGGGGGGGTCCGAAAAGTGGTTTCCCCAGCATCATTCCCACCTAACGTGGCACATCCACAACATTTCAGACCCCCCCTCTGTTGACGATTGAAAATGTCAACGTAATTTCGCCCGCAAAGTGTTGCTAAAGCATATTATTATATAAGACTAAATAATGCTAGTAGGTGGGACCCCCTTGAGCTTTGAAGATCAAATCTATTCATTTTCAATGTTATGATGATGTGATACAAATGTTCACATGGTTGATGAGAATATGGTTGTCATTGATATGAGTTAATCTTTGGGATGTTGTTCCTTCATGATACTACAACCTACTTTTCATTTATGGTATTCATTCTTCTTGCACCAACACAACAAATATGTTAGTGAAAATTGCAGAAATGCATTTTTAGAAAGCAAAAATACTATATCTGATGAAAAAGAGACCTAGCTCTGCAATACTACATGCATGAAGTGTTTATTGATAGTGGTTAACTCCTAACTAACAAGGAAATGGCTATGAAATATTGTTAAGTTACATTTTATATGCATATGGTGGAAATTTTAGTGGCGCATTTTGGCAAGGAGATAATACAATGGTTATGCATCGGATGATGCAATCAGAAGATGATGTGCATATGTTATAAACCTTGGTGGTTCGTGGAAGTAATAGATTTACATTTTTACGGTAATTATGCTGTTAATGATGATTCTATTGTATAGTTGTCGAGCGATTTATTTGAGTTATGACATGGGTGTCGCATTTGGCAAAGAAACGATGCAAATGGTTAAATTATGGGACTTGGATTATGTTATAGTTTAAATGTGTTGATATTCTTGATGCATTGGTTTATTAATGGTTTTAATGGGGGATCGTTGGCATGTACTATGGAGTAAATGTTATATGGGTGGAGGCGACGTGCATTTACTGCACGTCACCTTTACCCTTCCCGTTGGTCACCACCCTAATTAGACTATTGTTTGATCTAGCTGTTGTGTTCACGCTCCGGATTTTTAGCAGGGCGAAACTACTCGGCCACCTCCCATCTTAAGGTTTTCAATTAACAGGTATGTCTCTTTTGGACATTCTTGACTTCACTCTGGTTATGAAATGTTTTTGGCTCAGTTGTATGGGTTTGTGTTTGTCTTGAGTACTGCAACTGTGTGGAATTTTGGTTTTGAATGGAAAATGGATGGTTCTGCTTATAATTGTTTGAGTTCATCGGAGTTGGTGGTATTCCTGGGTGATAGCTCTTTTTTACCACCGCGTTTGTTGAAATGTTTTTTAAATCATGGCTGGATGGTTGTCTTCGCGATTCTTGGGTTTAACTAGAGCTCCGTTTTCTTGTTCGAACCTGTCAAGAACTATCTCCCGTTCACAAGCATCATAGTCCTCCTTGTGCGTACGCCTTTAGACTCGAAGTTTCACTGTTGTTGGTGCCTTTCCTCCTGTGATGGCTACTGCACAAACCCTTAACCCTCCATACTGGAGCCACATAGGGAGTTTTTCGAGCCTGTTAAATTGTTACCGATTATCATGGTCTATTACTTCGAATGCAGGCTCACCCATTGGTTGTATAGCGGTTGTGTTCATATATCCTTTCGTCACTGCCTCTGTGATAATAGCATGAGATTTGCATTTCAATTTTCACTTCTAAAAGTTCACAGTTACTGGCCTCATGTCAAAGAACTCATTTGTTTTTAATGTAAAGGCCTCTGCCCATTTCAATTGCGTGCGTGGGTATACACAGTTACCACGACTTGTTTGGTTAATTGGTTTTTCCTTACCACAATGGAAAATTGTTGGTTAATGTACAGTCACTAGTGTTTGTGCTTATGATGTTTTGGTTGATGTCTGAACTGGGTCACAGATGTTTAGGGTTTCTCACGCAATTCGCGTTTTGTGTGTGGTGTTTTGAAATTGAAACATGGGGCATGATACCTATGTTCTCTCTGAGGCCGGATGATAATCGAACTAGGTATCTATCAAAGGCGTATCCACAACATCCTTCATTGGTTGTAGTCCGAGTATACACAACTTGGTTAAATCATGATGCGACTTAAACAACTAACCACTTAGTAACCTACACAGTCTCTGCACGATATGTTGAGTTATTGACATGACTGGTGTTTTTTGTGATGAGTTGAACTGTTGTATCATGGTGTTTGGTTGGTTGTATGGATGGTTGGTTCTTCTACTCAGTCCTACCCTCATAATTGTTTTTAGGCATGTTATTTATTGAAATTTACCGCTTGTTATTTACCAAAATTGACCACGGTTGATGGAAGTCGCGTTGGGTATTTGGCCCAGATTTCAAGTCACAATGAGATGTCCTATTTTATAGTGGCATTGTTACATAGCCTGGGACGTTTTCCCCTGCATAGCCTATGTCAAAGTGTTGGTTGTTAGTTGTATAGGTGAAGTGTCATTTCAGACATGACATGAAAAGTTTGGTTATTTTGGTCTTGATTATTTTACTGCGTATATGTATGGGAACAAATATGAATACAGATCTTGATTGGCTCTATTACATAAATAGTGTCTTCATTATTATTTTGAAAGCATGGATTTTAAACATATATATGGATTGAAGAAATGTCTGGCAGTGGTGGATGTTAATGATTATAGATACAAAATGTACAAATAAAAAGAACAAAACCTCTTACAAATTGTGTGAAATACTTCTGTTGTAATGGTACTGTGTTGGATATTAATGGACAGTGAAATTAGGCAAATACACAAGAATTTTACTCAATCATCTGATTGTTGGTTGATGCATATTTTTCTTATTGCAAAATATGTTATGGATTTCTGGATTAATATCATGAATAGTAAATGTCCCCCCCCCCCCTCATTATCTCAATTTCCGCTAATTACAACCCCCTCACATATCCCATATTCATTTTGTTCACTCCCTGTTCTGATATTGATTACAACTAAGATAATTTATGTGTTAAGTGGATGAAGTGACAATGTCTTGAGTGGATTGCAATGAGGTTTTACTTGGTTGATTTACAGTTGATTGTTGTTATCATTGATCAATGACCATTTCTTCTCCCCTTTCATTATATCATATTTTCTCTCAATACAAACCCCTAACGTATCCTAGAACATTGTTTCACTCCCCTTCTCATTGATTAACGTTAGAACAATTTGTATGAACATCCTGAGCCAAATCTATTTCGTATTTTTAAGGAGTTGTCATGCATGGTTATTTAAAAGACTATTTGCTAATTGTTAACATATGCAGGATGAGTTTTTTTAGTTGAGGAAGCCATTGCCGAGGAAACAGAGATAGAGGTAACTGGAACCGAGGCCCAAGAAGGCCTAGGTTCTTTATACATTTTGATGCTGATTCGGAATATCTTCGCCAATTGTTTCATGTGGGATTCTTTAATTGGATTAGACAGGGAATTGTCCAACCAAGGCCTGAAATGCCTCCTTTCCAATCCCCTCAAGATCTCGACATCCCTATGCCTCCTCATGTCTCTTTATAGCCTGAAGTCCCAGAAAATGATGGGTGGCAGGATATTGTTCACCCGACAGTCTCCCAACACCATGGCTGGCCAAAATTAACCTTGCCTTCTCCCCCACCTTTGAACCCCATTGTCCAAGCTGCCCCTAACCACTCACTAGTGCAATCCTCCCATGACAGCAAGATATTGAAGACTAAATCCCACCATGCATTTGATAAAGAAAAAGATACTGCTGCCCATTCCTCACCCTCCGATGACTCTGACAAATCCGTGTCTTCACGGATGCATTTGAGGGATGATTGTTCCCATGTGATCACTGAGATAAATTCTAAAGGCTATGCCCAACCCAAGGAAAATTCATGGAAATCAAGAGGTGACAACAACAACCAAGGAAGGGTTACATCACATACTGGAAAATATGGCTTTTGAATTTTATGTTGTTTATTATTTTATGACAGCAGACTTCATGAATTTTGGACACCATGTTTTATTTTGGATATATGAGTATTATTTTGAAATATTTTCAAATTCCATGAGCTAAAATTGCCAAAAGTAAATGTGTTTGAGGGGAGGCCCAAGGGGTGTGTTTGCTTAACTAATGGATTATGTTATGATGTTATGATTGTTATGAACTAAGGGAGTCACAAGGGGTCCCACCTACTAGTTATTATTTATTTATGACCCTATTATGATTATTACCTCT
>ML786004.1:116798-137585 GCA_009831015.1 Picea engelmannii | reverse complement strand
CTGTTGACGTGGGTCGAGTCGATGTTGATCTGACGGTTCAGATTCCGTCGGGATTTCGCATATCGCGAAATCGGGGATTTCATTGTAGAGTGAACTTTGCCTTATGAAATCCCGATCCCCGAAACTCCGATGAAGCCTCCTGGATACCACGTGTCCATACGAATAAACGGTCCAGATCCCTGCTTGATTAACGGTTGCGATCAAATCGCGAAATCGCATATCGCGATTTCAGAGTTTTCAATGTCAAGTGATTTGGATATTTCAAACTCTCGATCGTCGATTCTCCGATGGAGTCTCCAGGCTGCCATGCTTCCATATGAATAAACGGTCCAGATCCCTGCTTGATTAACAGTTGCGATCAAATCGCGAAATCGCATATCGCGATTTCGGGGTTTTCAATGTCAAGTGATTTTTGCGTTATGAAATCCCGATCCCCGAACCTCCGATGGCTTATCTCCCTTGCAACTTCTGTAGATCTGACGGATATTATTCTTTCGGGAAATTTGAATAAGATCCTATGGTCACTGACTCTTCTCCTCCCGATAATTGCGCATCCACAACTGTACTTTCCATCAATGACAAGTATACGCTAATTTTCTTTCTGTTAACTGAAATTGCCAACATGGTGCCTTTCCTTTTGTGATGGCCACTGTGCAAACCCTTAACCCTCCAGACTGGAGCCGCATAGGGAGTCTGTTGAGCCTACTAAATTGTTCCCGATTATTGTGGTCTATTACTTTGAATGCTGGCTCACCCGTTGGTCGTATAGCTGTCATGTTTGTATAGCCTTTCATCACTGCCTTTGTGATAATAGCATGAGCTTTGCATTGCAATTTTCACTTCTAAAATTTCACAGTTACCAGCCTGATGTCAAAGAACTCAATTGTTTTTAATGCAAGGGCCTCTGCCCATTTCAATTGGGTGCGTGGGTATACTCAGTTACCACGACTTGTTCGGTTGATTGGTTTTTCCTTACCACAGTGGTGAATTGTTGGTTAATGTACAATCACTAGTGTTTTTTCTTATGATGTTTTGGTTGATGGATGAACTGGGTCACGAATGTTTAGGGTTGCTCACACAGGTCACGTTGTATGTGTGGTGTTTTGAAATTGAAACAAGGGGCATGATAACTATGTTCTCTCTCAAGCCGTATGATAATTGAACTGGGTATCTATCAAAGGAATATCCACAACATCCTTCATTGGTTGTAGTCCGAGTATACACAGCTTGGTTAAATCGCAATGTGACTTAAACAACTAACCACTTAGTTACATACACAGTCTCTACATGATATGTTGAGTTATTGACATGACTTGTGTTTGTTGTGATAATTCGAACTGTTGTATCATGGTGTTTCGTTGGTTTCACTCTATTTGTAGTATGGATGGTTAGTTCTTCTACTCAGTGATACCCTCAAAATTGTTTTTAATCATGTTATTTATTGAAATCGACTACTTTTTATTTACAAAAATCGACCACGGTTGATGATAGTCGTGTTGGGTATTTGAACCGTCTTTCAAGTTGCATTGAGATGTCCTATTTTACAGTGGAATTGTTACATAGCTTGGGACATTTTCCCCTGCATAGCCTATGTCAAAGTGTTGGCTATTGGTTGTATAGGTGAAGTGTCATTTGAGACATGCCATGAGAATTTTGGTTATTTTGGTCTTGATTATTTTACTGTGTATATGTATGGGAACGATTATGAATACAAATCTTGATTGGATCTATTACATAAATACTGTCTTCATTATTATTTCGAAAGAATGAATTTTAAACATAGATATGGATTGAAGAAATGTCTGGCAGTGGTGGATGTTACGATTACAGATTGGGAATGAGTGTTGTTGTTGACTATTGTAAAATGCAGAATGTACAAATAAAAGGAACATAACCTCTTACAAATTGTGTGAAATACTTATGTTGTAATGGTACTATGTTGGATATTAATGGACAATGAAATTAGGCAAATACACAGGAATTTTACTTAGTCATCTGATTGTTGGTTGATGCATATTTGTCTTACTGCAAAATATGTTATGGATTGCTTTATTAATCTCATGAACAATAGACATTTTTTTTTGCCCTCATTATCTCATTTTCCACTAAGTACAACCCCCTCACATATCCCATATTCATTTTGTTCACTCCCTGTTCTGATATTGATTACAACTAAGAGAATTTATGTGTTAAGTGGATGAAGTGACAATGTCTTGAGTGGATTGCAGTGAGGTTTTACTTGGTTGATTTACAATTGATTGTTTTTATCTTTAAGAAGTGACCATTTCTTCTCCCCTTTCATTATATCACATTTTCTCTCAATACAAACCCCTCACATATCCCAGAACACTGTTTCACCCCCCTGCTCGTTGATTAATGTCAAAACAATTTGTATGGATTGGATTGCATGAGGTTGATACATCCCGAGGAAAATATATTTCGTATTTTTAAGGAGTTTTCATGCATGGTTATTTAAAAGACTATTTTCTAATTGTTAACATATGCAGGATGAGCTTTTTTAGTCGGGGAAGCCATGACCAAGGAAACATAGATAGAGGTAACTGGAACTGAGGCCCAAGAAGGTGTAGGTTCTCTATACATTTTGATGCTGGTTCAGAAGAGCTTGGCCAATTGTTTCATGCTGGATTCTTTAATTGGATTGGACAGGGAATAGTCCAACTGAGGCATGAAAGGCCTCCTTTCCAAGCCCCTCAATCCCCCGACATCCATGTGCCTCCTCATGTCTCTTTACAACCTAAAATGTTGGAAAATGATGGGTGGCAGGAGATTGTTCACCCGACATTCTCCCAACACTGTGGCTGGCCAAGCTTAACCTTGCTTGCTCCCCCACCTTTGAAACCCATTATCCAAGCTACCCCTAACCACTCACTAGTGAAATCCTCCCATGCCAGCAAGAGATTGAAGATTGAAGCCCACCATGCATTTTATAAAGGAAAAGCTACTGCTGCCCCTTCCTCACCCTCTGATGACTCTGACAAATCCGTGTCTTCAAGGATGAATTTGAGGGATGATTGTTCCCATGTGATCAGTGAGATAAAGCCTAAAGGATCTTCCCAGCCCAAGGCAAATTCAGGGTAATCAAGAGGTGACAACAACAACCAAGGAAGGGTTGCATCACACACTGGAAAATATGGCTTTTGAATTTTATGTTGTTTATTATTTTATGGCAGTGGACTTCATGGATTTTGGACATCATGTTTTATTTTGGATATATGAGTATTATTTTCAAATATTTTCAAATTTCATGAGCTAAAATTGCCAAAAGTAAATGTGTTTGAGGGGAGGCACAAGGGGTGCGTTTGCTTAACTAATGGATTATGTTATGATGTTATGATTGTTATGAACTAAGGGAGTCACAAGGGGTCCCACCTACTAGTTATTATTTATTTATGACCCTATTATGATTATTACCTCCCCCCTTCCCCAACTAAATTTAGTTGAGTATTGTGTTAGCTTAACTAATAAGTTGGTTCAACTACTTCAAAAAATTCTAATTTGTTAAAAGAAGAAGTAAGGGGAGGAACACGAGGAGGATAGAAGCACAAAACATGTTAAGGTTTTCTCTTTGAGTTGATGTTGAGATAGTTCAGTTTTCATTCATGCATATATTCATCATAGCCTATTTCTCTTTTGTGATAGCAGGGTCTTATTGTAGACAACAATATTCAGGGCTGAATCAAATCATTCTGACACTTGTTCTTCAGAGGTGTTGATCTATCTTTGATAGCCTATGTAGACTTGTCTGTTTGTGAATTAATTTTCATGACTGATAAAGGCTATTGTGCATAGTCGAGTGGGCAACAATATGTGGAAAGCTGATCCAAAGTTTAGAGTTGAGTTTTGGTTTTCTGTCAGAGGTCCTTTTGTATGTTCCATCGGGGATTTCTAAGTTTGACTTTGGTCCAAGATTTCTGTGTGAAGTTTTGTAAAGACAATGAATCTTTGGTGAATCAGAATGAAATAAAGGATTGATTTATGTCTCATATATCTTGAATATAATCTTGGTGTCTTTACTTCTTTTCTTACATTTATTTCAACAACTGATATGTTCAGAAAAATACATGAAAGAGAATTTCCAACAAGCTTTTTGTTGATAAAAGACTAGCCTAAGCACTTGTAATTAATACTTGTGAGTTAGGATATATATTTTGTTGGCTATAAACATAGGGTGATATTCCCATCTACTTTACTTTAGCCAAGTAAAGTTTGAAAATGCTTGAGTAAGATCAATTCATATCTTTTCCTCAACACCCTCCTATTTCTGCTTACCACCTACCCCCCCACCCCCTCTGAAATCTACCCAAACCACCACCCAATACCACTCACCTCACTCCTCCACCGTAACCCTATTTCTACTTGCCATATGTCCCATCCTACATACCCGTTACCCAATCAAAACACTCCCTGTGACCGTTAACTGCCCCGTCACCACCCCGCGCCATAATGGACACATACGATACACCTTTAAACCCCATTTCATCACCCTGTAATGCCATTTTCTAATACAGACATTGTGGACACCGCATCGAGACAAGATATTAAGCTAACTACCACAACCTCTCACCGTCAACATGCGTATTTTTCCCCAGGTAATCACAGTTCCACCATTAATTTACTTTAATCTATGTCAATCATGACCCCCAAGGCCAAATCTGTTGATATGTATGAGAACCAGATCCTTCCCCCTCTTATCAACCTGGACCACATACCTATGGAGGATAAATATTATAAAATCACAGAGCCGAGGTGCGAATTTGACTTCTTTGAATTGTACTCTTGGATAAAAGACATCTTTCTAGACCAGAGTGATGAAATTGGACTCTAGGAGTCTAATTTACCTCTATATATGTCCCCCCAAACTCACCATTTTCCCAAATTCTCCTTCAGATTCCAATCTCGTTATTTTCCTGGCCAAAGGGCCATTGCTTCCTCCTTTGGCAAAACCCTATTCACAGTCACCTCTGAATCCATTGACCAGATGATGCAAATCCCAAGAAATGACTCAGTGATCCCATTTTACATTGAAGCCCTAAATGACCTGTACTAGAAGCTCACTTTCCCCCAAAGAGCCCAGATTTTTGAGATTTTTCTCCCTGAGGATGCTCAATTACCCAAGAAAAATCCACCTTACTCATCCTGCATCTTCACTGTCAAAGACAACTAGATCATTTCCATGCTTTCTTACTTGTTAGGTTATTTCTCAGATGAATGGGTAGATGAGACTATTATAGGTTTTCTATCTATATTTTCCACAGAATAAAGAGTTTCAGTTAAATTCAATTTCAGTTAATTTATAGCTAATAGCATTCATGATAATCTTTTCAGGTTTCCAACCGAAGGAATGTTCAAATATTCCTCAGTTCTGGTTTACATGTTCTTATTTTTTCAATTAGATAGGTTTCCCTGTGCACTCCATAAATTAAACCAGGAAGGTAACCCATAGTCAGTGACCTCATGGACCTCATTGGTGAGGAAAAATTCAACATAGTATAGCTTCAAGGACTTCATAGACCAGTTCTTTCACCAAGTCATTTGCATGTTGAACAACAACACAAAACCAAGGATCAATGAAGAAATGCAGAGAATCTTGCACCTTTTTAACCAAGCTAAGACAATGGATTGGTACTTATACCAAAACCACACATAGATAAGAGTATATGGATGTGAGTTGCCTCCTTACAGATTGCCCAAATACCTTCCTGTGAGGATTTTTGCACTAGAATACATAAGACGAATGGTGAATTTAGATGACATTCACTTTGTTGCAGCAAAGAAGTACCAACTCAGGATCAAGACTCAAATTGGCCCTTTCATCTACAATAAAAGATCAGTAGAAGAAGAAGCATACAACCTCTTGAAAAAAATGAGGTTTACTCTGAGTTCCACTTGGGCATATGACCCATTTGGTGTCATCTCAGAGCTCAGAGTAAAAACAAAAAGCACTCCTTATGCTTACACACATAAGCCAAAGGTGGAGAAATATATGAACCAGACAGAGTGGCAGTAGAACACATTTCTAGAAACAGAGGAACAATCTACCCGTGTAACTTCTTGACATATCAACACACACCCCAAAATAAAGTATAGAAGAGATCAAGAAAGAATGTTTCTCCTTCTATCACAAAGGTATCAACCAAGGATTTCCAAGTTTACAGAAAGAGGACCAAGACCAGTCATACACTAGACTTTCTTAAGGAAGGAGAAATGTAGTCCACCATAGTTTTAGAGGGACCACACTCTTCAGGCTATTCACGTAGTCATTTTATAGTGTCTACATCATCACCAACATATCAAAGACACCCAAACACTACTCTTAAAACTGACTCAACTCATGGGTAAACACAGTCAAACATTTTTGAAAAGTATAAATAGATCAAGAAAATAAATGAGGTCCTCAACAACAACACCTAATCTCAGTTCTGGAAGCAGACCTCCACTTCTCAAGCACAAGTTCCCCATCCTAAAACAACTGTAGACTATAAGAAGACTGCCTTTGAGTTTGATCTAAAGGATGTCCATCCAGTTTGCTAGATGGATATGCATAGGAAGGCAGGAGAGATGATATTCTATACATTGACAAATACCTCAATGATTGCTTCAAAGTTGCAGGTATCCTTGAACAACATTCAGTCCCAATTAAAGCTGGAGAAGATATCTTCTTTGGCCAAGGACAACAAAATCAAATCATTAGAAGAATTGGTGTTGAAGATAGGTTATGACCCAACAAATGACAAGGCAGCAGAGGCATTGTTAAAAAAGAAGAATGATGATATAACATCTCTGAGAAAGTAGCTGAAGCTTCCAGCTATAGAAGATTCACAAACCAAAGAAGTCTATGAGACTGAAGGTGACAAAGAATAAATGTCGAAGCTAATCATGGAACATAATGCAAAAATAAGAGAAATGGAAGCAAAAATGGATAAGTTGATAAATGAAAAGGAACATAATTTGAAAATGGCCAGGATCCCACTGGAGTCAGTCCCACTGACATGAATTAGAACAACAAAAGCATCCACATCAATAATCCCAGTACAAGTTTCAGATGCATCTGACAAACTTGTAAAATTCATGGAAGACATGTCCATCCAAGGGGAAGAGATGAGAAAACTATAGGAAGAGGTAAAAAACTTGCAGGAGTTGAATTCAATGTTCCAGGCCAGTCACCAGGCAGAGATGAATAAGTCTCAAAGGATTAGTCAACAATTACAACAATTAGAGAAAGAGATTGTCATGGAAAAAACCTTAGCGCAAGCTAAGGAAAATATTTGGGTAGATATCAACAAGTCAATGTCAGAAATGTGGCCATCCATACAAATCATATTTCAAAAACATGAGTTAGTACAGAAGGCCATGGGAGGAATTGAGATCATCAAAGAAGAATTAGGAGAAAGACCCATAGAAGCCACTGAAGTCATCATATTTGTAAACTCCAAAAACAATAAGGAGTTAGAAGAACTAGAAATTGAGGACAAAACAAAGACCATCCTTGAGATCAAGAAGGTCCTGACCAAGAAAGGATTGATGTTGCAACTGGAAGAAAAATCTCAAGTGATGGACATAGGTGTGCAGAGATTCTTCAATAATTTTGAGGTGATGCATAAGAAAGGGCTTCCTAGATTGTTAGTACTTAATGACAAATTGATCACTCTGTCTGATTACAAGCAGAAAATGAGCACAGTGGCAAAGGACAGTTCAAAGCTTGTAGGGATACAGGGAAGCATTACTGGTAAATATTTCCTGGAAACACTACAGTTAGAATTGAGTATTCAGCATGAGATTAAGAATATCTTCATCACTAAGCCTATATTTTCCAAGTATACAAAAATGGATGAGATATACAAGAAATTACTCAAGATTTCCATCCCAGGTAAAAAGAGGTGGGAAGATCTATGTGAATTACTTGAGTAGAAAAAATTTTGGTGTTCTAGTCAACATGGAGCAACCAACCAAAGTCAAAGGGATGAGTCACCAACCATGTCCACCAAATCAACACAAGGGATCCGAGCAAATCAACAAATCCCTATATTTTGTATTTTAGAGACCTAATTAGTTAGATATTCCTCCATATTATCCCTGTCATTTATGACAGGATCTTATGTAAATAGTTTTATAAATAATTCTCTCTTCAAAGTATTATGGGTTGAGTTTTGCACCCAGGAGCTATTGTGTAATTTCTCAAGGGATCGACTAGTAATAAAAGAGGTTTATTCACAAGATTCTTGTGTCAGATTGTTGGTGATGTGCTATCCTTCTTTGTCAAATGTCTTTTAATTCTCTGTGATCATTGCATGTTTTTCTAAATTCTAATCATTAAAAGAATGTCTAAAGAACATAGTTTATTTCATTATACTATGTATCTAGTTTTTTAATGATCTTCATGTTGTTCATCTGAAACTGAGTGAAGGAATTCTTAACTGCTCCTCTGCTTTGTGGACTTTCCCCTCTTTTTCCCTCTTATTCATTTCATTTAATTTCAATAGATCCAATAGTATTACTACCTTTCCATGTGGATACAACCTCATAAAAATATGAAACTAATCCTCATCTTTAAAAACAGACCCCATAGCCCAATGGAAATTTAAGCATTCTTTCAGCTAATTATTTCAAACAAACAAACAAAAACTTGAACTATCATAATTAGCCTAACATTTTAAAACTCAAACAAAACTAAATCCTATAGAGGGATCCCTCTCTGAAGCCGGCAGGGCTATATCCCATCTTCCAAAGTGGTTTGGTAGTTACCTTTGTCTTTTCTTCTACAACCTTTAGAAATTACAGAGTGATAACATAGTGGCGACCATACTGGGGAATGAACAAATTTTCCAAGTTTATGATTTTTCTTCCCTAAGTAAGAAAACTTTATTTCTAGACAATTAAAGATCTACAAATCTTAAGAGATAAATGTTCAGAGGTTGTAAAAATTTGTAAATAGTTAATTAGGTTTTAAAATTTTAAGTTCTAGCTCCAAAAAGAATTCATACCCGATCTCACCCTGATCCAAAACCTATAAAAGTAGTAGATAATCCTGAAAAATTGATTAGAAAAATAAGTATAATAGAAAGTCAAGGGAGTAGTAGTCCTCCTCCTAGGTAAAACTCTCTTCCAGAGAAGTTTGTCACAATCCAAGACATCCAATTTGATCTACCATTTGAGCATAGCCTATTCAGAACCAAATCTGATAGCTTTGTGGACAAAATTGTTTTAGATCAAGCTATCCTCCATCCTAGTACACCTGAAAGACACTCTCTTGGATTAGATCTTGATCAACAAATCCTACAAAACTTTGAGAAGTTACAATATCTAGCATCAGACTTTGATCAAGCTTTTCACAAAGCCTACATTCAACCATCTATTGAACTTTCTTCCCTGGCCATCTCTACATATTCTATCAATCCTCAATTAGCTCTTCCTTAAACGTTTTCTTCTTGATGTGTCGATTGTGCCAAGATTTATCTATCGCTTTCTGCACTTTTTGATGGACTCCTACTAGGATTTGGTCTTCCTCCATTGACAATAACTGATTCAGTCTTTCCTGTACTGTGCCTCGTTCTGTCATGTGTGTGATAGCTGCTATGCATAAGCTGGGTACTAAAAATTCTAATGGTACTACTGCTTCTTGGCCATAGACTAGTTTGAATGGTGTGTGCCCTGTCAACATTTTGCATGTGGTCCTATACACCCATTATATTCCTAGTACTTTGAGGTCCCAATCGTCTCTATTAACATTACATATATTTGTCAGTGCATTCTCCATAATTTTTTTGAAGGCTTCTACTGTGCCATTCTCTTGTGGATGATACGGTGTGCTCTTTTGGTGATGAACTTCAACTCTTTAGTCATCGCATGGATGGTGTTGTTTATGAAGTGTGTTCCTTGGTATCTCATCAAAACTCTTGGGCACTGAAATCTAGTGATTACTTGTTCAAACAAGAAGTGTGCAGCTGTCTCTGCGCTGCAATATTTTACTGGTGCGGCTTTCTCCCATCTTGTTAGATATTTCGTCGTGGTGATAATGTATCTTTCCCCTGTTCTTTTGGATGGTGGGTTAATTGGTCCCACAAAGTCTATTGCCCATTTTTGAAATGCATGTAATGTTACTTGTGGTCGTAGTGGCATCTTGTCCCTTCTATTGGGTTTTCCTACCCTTTGACAGACATCTCATCCTTGACAGTACTCTTTCTAGTCTATGTGAATCGTTGGCCACCATATTCCTACACGTAGTACCTTCTACACGGTAGCTTTTCCTGCATAATTCCCTCCTACAATTCCCTCGTGGGCTTTCGCTAAAATTCTTGGCCATTCGTGCTCTAATACGTACCTTCGCAAGATGTTGTCTTCGCCCATCTTGTATAGGTGTCCTGCGATCAATTGATAGTCGGTTGCGTGGACTACCAGGTTCTTCTTCTGCGTGATGGTATATTATTGCGACATAGTACCTGTGCTCAAGTATTGGATGATCTCTGCAAAGTATTCATCAGCAATCTGTACTGAGAATAACTGTGCATCTGAAAATTTGTCTTCTAAATTCGTAGGTTCTTCTCCATTTGTGACCTTGGACAGGTGGTCAGGGCCTGCATTCAATTTTCCTGGTTTAACTATTACTTCAAAATCAAATTCTTGAAATAGCAGTAACCATTGACAGATTCTCCCCCCCAACACTGGCTCATTGACTAGGTATTTCAGGGCTGAGTGATTTGTAAACATCTTAAAGTGTTTTCCCAATAGGTAATGTCTGAACTTCTGTAGTGCATAGACCATGTCTAGGCCTTCTCTTTCTGTCATGTTATAATTTTGTTCTGAGTTTGATAACTTTTTGCTTGTGAATGCTATCGGATGATCCAAGTCTCCTGCTCCTAGTTGCACTAAGATAGCTGCTAGTGCTATCATTGATGCATCTATATGCACATGGAATGTCTTTTCCCAGTTTGAAAATACTAATATCGGTGCAGTAACCATCTTTTCCTTCAGGGTATCCAGATCATGTTGACACTCGTCATTCCATTGATACTTTGTATCCTTCCTTAACAATTTTTCCATTGGTGTTGTAATCTGCGCATACCCTTTGATGAATTTCCTGTAGTATCATGTGTGCCCTAAGGTTGCTCTTAGCTGACAGACTGTTTTTGGTGCTGTTAAGTTAACAATGACGATGATCTTGGCCGGATCCACTAACAAGCCTTGTTTGCATACTATATGGCCCAATAGTATCCCAAACGATGTTCCAAATATTCATTTCTTGATGTTCATTGATATCTGGCATTGTCTACATCTCTCTAACATCATTCGTAACAGTTCCACATGATTTTTCAACAGAATATAAATTGTCCAGTCATCCAGGTATACTTCGAGGAACTAATGGATGAATTCGTTAAATGTTGTAATGACCACTCTAGAGAATATTGCGGGTGAATTCTTCAGTCCAAAAGGCACGACTGTGTACTGGTAAGATCACCATTCCGTCGCAAACGTGGTCTTGTGTTTGTCCTCCTGTGCTATCTTAATCTGATGGTATCTTGAGAATCCATCATTGAATGAGTAAGCTTCATGTCCCCCCACATTCTCTAACACTTCATCCGTGAACGGTGTAGGGAATGGGTCATGTAGGCATGCATCATTCAACTTCCTCAAGTCAACGCATATCCTAATCCCTCTTCCTTGTTCTTATCCTGTACGACCATCGAGCTTATCCATTCTGATTCCTCAACTGGTTCGATGATGGCGGATTCAAGCATTCTGTTGATCTCATCTTTAACTTTCTATTTATATATGGAGTTCGGTATGTAGGGTCATTGTCTAATATGTCTCGCTTCAGGTCTGAGTGGTATATTCATCTCTCCCATTTCTTTGGCTATACCCTTCATCTATGTAAATTTTGTGGGAAAAAGGTTGCTATATTCACACAAAAATTATGTGATGCTTTCTACTGTGTGCTCATCCCAGTAGTCTCCAATGTTGGCCATTTTGGGCTTCTCAACTATCCCGATGTTAACTTTATTTACCTTAGTTGGCGCGGAAATGATTTCTGACTCTATGGGTGGTCCTTCCACATCTCTTTTGCCTTCTACTTCTTCGATATGAATGTTGTATGGATCATCTTCATCTGGGGCTTCCTCTTGTATGTGGTAACATGACAGTAGTTCCTTGACTGTTTGTTTATTCCGTTGTTTCTCTTCTGTGATAAATTCTATTTCCAGTTATTTGATGAATATCACTCCTCTGATTCGTTTGAGGGTTGCGTCTATGTTGGGGTTCTCATGCTCGAATGAGAAAGTGATTGTGAAGTTCTGTTGCAATGTCCTCCATGTTGTAGTTCCTTTGCTCAATTCCTGGTCTGTATACCAGTTCACTGGTATGCCCTCTAAAGTATGTATGGATTGATGAGGCCATTCCTCTGGTGGTGCCATTTTCCACAGTGTTTCCCAGTTCGCCAAGTTTTTTGCTGGTGCCTCTTGTCCTTGGTATTTCGGTTGTTTGTTGTATTCCTGTTATGCATCGAACCTTATGCGTAGTAGTCGCTTACATTGATACCAGTTTGTGATGGTCTCTTTATGTGTGCCCCACCATCTTGCGGGTGTGGCCTTGAGTGCTAAGTCAACTGCTAACAGTCGTTTGTTTTCTAATACATCATCTTCATATTGTGTCAAGAATGTTTCCAAATCATTTAGTCTGTGGAAACTGGGTGGTTCTCTGATTTCTATGCCTACCCATCTTACTTCGTGGTCTATTCTTTCACATCTTTGTGTGTATACTTCATGTAGTCTATGCTGCCATTTTTCTAACCCAGTGTCTGAGTTTGTTGCGCATGAAGTAATGCTCCACCAACTGAGTATCTCATCGGCAGTTGGGTTTACGTAATCCTCATCATGCGCAGTTGTTCTATACAACTGGACGATCTCCTCAAAGTCTAGGCCAGTGGGTTCTACGAACCTCTCCCCTTCTGATGGATCTAGTGGTGCTATGACCTTGTATTCTCTGGATTCAAATGTCATTTTCTTGGTTTTCAAATTGATTATGGTATGGTTTTCTAATGCCCAATCTAGACCAAGCAGCATCGGGTAAGGTGTTGTGTCATCCACTATTTTGATGACTTCAAAGTCTGATTTAGTGCGTACTCCATCAAGATCTACTGTCACTCTTTTCAATCTACCTATTGGTAGGACTCTATGCCAATTTGCTAGTTTTAATTGGACATTTGAGTATCCCAGTGTTGGTTCTCCCACACATTGCTAGGTCTTCTTTTGTAGCACATTCACTTCGGATCCTAGGTCTAGTATAATGTCTCCCATATTGAAATCCCCGATGTTATCATTTAGTATAAATTCCCCACTTGTTCTTCTTGTTGTGTGTAGGTGGTTGATGGTTTTTGGTTCTAGCTTTTCTTCCGTCTCGCTGCTACATTTCTCTAGTATGTTTTGCAATATTTTCATAGATGAAGGATCACTTAATACTTTCACGCATGATTTCAAAAATCCTTTGATTGTACTTACTTGTCCCTTGGGCTGCATTCCGTTAGTATGATCTAGTGATGGTGGCATATCATATTCTGGAGCTTCCTTGCACGGTTGCGTAGTTGACATCGACGTTGTGTCCTCCTTCTAAAATTATTGTTTGGCTTCCTTAAAGGTCTCCTTTTCTTTTGGTGTGTCGAACTGATTTTTTGGTTCAGTGTTCTTCTTTACCCATCGGTTATGTGTTGGTTCCTGTCGAACTACGTCATTTCATTTTTTCGTTCCTCCATGAGCGACTATATTGATGTTTCATTCTTCATCTCTTGCTTCAGATGAAATCCATTGGACATTCTGATTGTTATGGTTCCTCTTTTCCTGAATCTTTACTAGTAGTGTCAGACATTCCTTTGTATCATGGTCCGATGTGCGATAATACATACAACTTACCAGTGGAAGTGGAAATTCCCATGCATAATGTCTCGGTTGCTGACAATTATGACATGTGATTGGTCCTCTACCACGTCTGAAACCTCCTCTGGATCGTCCTCCTCTGCGGTAGCCTACTCGGTCACCTCTAAACACGTTATACTATGGTTCCTAATTGTACTGTGTGGTATTGTACTGGGGTTTTGTCGGGCTATACTATGGTTGCACGTGATTTTATGGTTGTTGCGCAGTATTGTACTGTTGTTGCACTATGTTGTATGGAGTTGGGGCTTGATTAAACTGTGGCGTTGTTTTCCCAGTCATCATTTCGGCATGTATCCTATATGCATCTGATGTTCTTTCCTACATCAGCTCCATAGTTCTGCAATCTTTGTTGTCATGGCCCACTGACTTACAAAAAGTGCAATATGAATTCTTTGGAACTGTCTGGTATTTCTACATCATCGTGCGGTGATAAGGGCTATGACCCAGTTTCTTTCATATTTTGCACCATAATCCTCCCTGTGGTAGCATATTTGGCATACATGTTTCCATATACTGCGCGAATGTTGGGCAATAGTTCTTGTGGTGTTCTTTCGTCCTGCATGTGGTGCACAAAACGACTTCTTGTTTTCCCTTGTTCTTATTCTGGTTCAACTAAAATGTTGTATTCTTCAAATCCTCCTTCAATTACTCAATAGCTGGGTCCATCTGTTGGTACTGGTTCTCTTCCAATTGCAAGGCTTCTTGCAGAGCCTCTACATGCGTCTAAAATTTCTTTTGTCGTAAGGGATATTTTAAGTGTGGGAGTTGTGAGTTGACAAACAGGTGTCGATATTGCATCTCGTTCATAAGGTATTTTAGTTTCCCTTTAGTCGTTTGAATCTCTAGTCAATATCCCATATAGACTCTCCTGGTTTTTGTCTTATCTCGATCATCTCATTCATGTATTGATCCTCTGAGCTCAGCTTCTGGAACTCATTAATCAGTAGCTTTTTAATGTTTGCTAGTGTACTCGTCATCCCATGGGAACTGTTTGTGTCTAGACTCATGTACCAGTCTAGTGCACGGTCTCTGAGCGTAATCGCTAGCTGCATGGGTTTGGTATCTTCATCAGTGATATGCTTTGCCTCCCAGATCTTTTCACAAATGAACAAATGATTCTCGGGGTCTTCTGTTGCTTCCCCTTGAAATTCTGGATATCTGATAGTGGGATCGTGTCTTTCCATTCTAAATACTGAAATACTTCCTCCTCCGTGCAGTGTATATACTTGACTAGTGCTTCCTGAACTGACTCCTCTAGTTGTTGCTCCTAGTGTATATGTGCTTCTTGCGATCAGACTTCCTTCGAACTTCGATTGTTTAAATGATGGTGTTCTCTTTGGTGTATTAGTCACACATGGGTTTATGGGTTCCACACTGACATTAATATGGATAGGATGCATGCCTTCTCTTCCCATTCTTGGGCCTCTCATCTTCCTCTCATATGTTGCGCGCATGATTTCCTCAATATTCTCCATAGCCCAAAGATCCTCTACCTCTTCCTCATCACTCGCCAAGCCTTCCCTCGTGGCTACGACTCTCTTCTTGGTATTCACCTTATATTGGTAGGGTACTCTGCTACGCGTCATTCCTGATGACACCAATTTCCACTTGATTTGGTCATCATCCATCATGATCGGGTCCAAGGGTTCCTCCTCCTTCTTGTCTTTATCCTTACCTCCTTCCATTTATCCTCTCTTTGTTAGTGTTTCCACCCTTCCCCCATGCACGCAGGGAAGTTTAGCTGTCAGATTCCATTGTCATTACACCTTTGTTATATAGCAATATCTTAATAGAAGTATACAAGGATTGAATGTACCTTCCTCGAGGTCCACGTATAAATTATTGCTCTGTTGCGTTGTATGGATTTTGTTGGAGTTACTTCACAGACACCTAGGATTTATTTTTCCTAAGGTTATTCCTTGTTTATTAGTCATAATTAGTCATTATCCAGTCTCCTATATTTTAGGGGAGAATATTCCACCTAGAGAATATTCTCTTTCAGTTGACACTTCAGTTTGACTCATTGAGTTGAGTTTATATGTTGCATTTGTTTTGTCACCATGCAACATTGGGATCATCACCAACTCACTACTCTTTGTTCAGTCAGTTAACTAAAGACTAATTGACTAGTTAACTCAACTACGTGGCAGTTTGCTACCGTAACTGCTTGAGAGAGTAGACTAGGTGGCAGTTTACTCCCGTAACTGTTGGTGTGTATCTAGATCACTATAGACCACCACTATGGCTCATTAGTTACCTATGTAACCTATATCTATTGTAAATTATTCACTCTTTGAGTGTGAAAATGGTTAATGAGAATTCTTTCCATTTTTTCTCTCCTTCTTCATCTTTTTCCAATTCTCTCTGCAAATGTGTGTATCATTTTTTATATAGATCTATTATGTGCAGGTCAACACATTTACGTGGTATCAGAGCCGATGGAGTGCTAAGCAAAATCTACACCAAAAAATTTTGCAGGTACAAAAGATTGAAGACAGCGAAAAGATGGAATTCCAAAAAAAATTCATTCTTACACCTTACAACTATTTTGCATGGAAGGAGAAAATAGCCATACATCTCTGATCTAGAGGGTTGTACAGGTTAACCATGAATACAAATATACAGTTGACATCATCCATAGAAAAATCCAAGTACTTAAATTGCATGGATGAGGCACTCAGAACAATTTGCAGTCTTATTTCTCCCGATCTCCTTTTTCATATATCTTCCTGTAAGACTCCCAATGAAGCCTGGACCATCTTGGAAGTGATCTTTGGAAAAAAGGATGAGATGAGGGGACACATGATGGAGGTGGAGCTGCTCACATTGGATCCAAAAAGATTCGATAATATCCAAGATTTCTTTACAAAATTCAAGGATTTACTGTCGCAACTCAAATCTTGCGGGGTTGATAAATCGAAGGAGGAGAAACAAATGGCTCTCACCATTCTCTCCAAGCTTTCTCTTGAATTCTCTATATTCGTATCCACATTCCATACTGTCAGATTCACCTCTGGAGCCACCTGGAAGATGCCTTCTCGTGAGGACTTTATCGAATCCCTGACGCAAGAGAAAACCAAGATCATCAACATGGGCGTAATCAAAGGCCCAAGGGTGCATGTACTCACTAAGCAATATGGAAGCCAAAAATATAAAAAATATAAATATAAAGATAAGTGGAAAGCTCATGCACATATGAAGAAGGAAGGGTACACAAAACCCTTCACCAATGCCTCCGGATCCAAAGGAGAAAAGGGAAGAAAAGGAGAGAAATGCACGTACTGTCATAAAGGATTCCATTCAGAATCTGCATGCATGAAAAAAAAAATAGATCTGATGTCTCAGATACTTCAATGAAACAACCTTGGAGATCACATCCCCAAGGGTGCAAAGAAGAAGAAGCTAGAAGATCTGAATTCCAAGAAAGGTAATTCTAGCCATGCCTTGATTACAATCAACTCCTCTCTCGATGCTTGGATTGTAGATTCAGGAGGATCACATCACATGGATGCCTCAGAAGAAGTCTATTCTTCTTTGGATGCCTGCAAAGGTCCTCCTATTCTAATGGGGGACAACTCTTCTGTCAAAGTCACCGGCAAAGGAAGGATTGAACTCGCCAACGGAAGCTTCAAGAACATGCTGCATGTTCCCAAGATTTCTGTCAACCTTCTCTTCGTGTATCAGATGATGAATTCCGGCACCGGAAATAAATTCTTAGTCACACCAAATTCTGTGGACATATACGACATGCAAACCAACTCCAGGGTTGCTACCGGTGAGGTAAATCATCAGTCTAGATTGTATACATTTTCTGAATTCATTGAACCTGATTCTGCTTTACTGCTTACTCATGCTGATGAAAGTAGTAGGATATGGCACGAAAGGTTTGGACATTTGAATTTCAGATACATGTAACAACTTAGCAAGCACATATTAGTTGATGGTCTACCAGACATCCATTTCTCCAAGGGATTATGTGAGGGATGTGTTCTCGGAAAACACCCTCAAGAGAAATTCGTCAAAGGAAAGTCTCAGCGAGCTTTTGAACCTTTAGATCTGATCCATAGTGACCTCATGGGTCCTTTTCCGCATCCATCGATAAAAAAAGGGAGGTTTTTTCTCATTTTTGTTGATTATTTCTCATGTTTTACTAGGATCTACTTTCTCAGGCAAAAATCTGAGGTCTTTCAACACCTCAAAGATTTCAAAGCTTTGGTTGAGACATAGTCCAGAAAGAAGATCAAAGTCCTCCAAAATTTGATCATGAATCATGGGGGAGAGTATGTGAATCATGAGATTCATAATCTTTTCCATGAGGCAGGGATTCAGTTGTAGCATACAGTTCCCTACACTTTGCAGCAAAATGGAGTTGCCGAGCGGAAAAACAGATCTCTAAAGGAGATGGCATCTTGCATGTTGCATGTAAAGTCACTACCACAGAGACTATGGGCCGAAGCACTTAACTGTGCAACATACATCCAAAACAGATCTCCTCATATATCTGTCAAGGATAATACCCCCTACGAGGCTTGGAGCAGCCTCAAACTGAAAGTGGCCCACTTTCGCATTTTTGGTTCACTTGCATGGGCCCAGATTCCCTCTGAAAAGAGGAAGGCACTTGATCCACAGAGCACTGACTAAATTTTTGTTGGATTCCCCAATGGTGTGAAGGGATATCGGCTTATTGATCTTTCCTCAGACCGACTCATCATTGAGTGTAGTGTCCAATTCGAGGAAAGTGTCTCGCATGTACCTCAGCAGTTGCATGCAGACACCTTCACTCTTCCACCTGTCTGAGATGATGAGCATGCACATGGTGACTCTTCTTCAGATGAGAGTTATGATTCATAGGACTCAGATGATTCAAATTTAGAGTCAATATAGTCAGATGTAGAGTCAGAGCATCCAGATGCAGTCACAGAGCCAGAGTAGAGGCCCAAGTGGGCATAGACTACTCTTCAGGATGCAGGGGATCTCGTTGGTGATCCAGCCAATACCAGGAGGACTCGATCTGATTTTGAGGAGCCTCCTGTTGCACTCACTGCCACTAAACCATTGCCTTCCAAGCATCTTTTCTTGGTTTAGTCTTCACCACAGTCTTATGGAGAGGCTGCTGGAAATCCCTTTTGGGAATCCGCCATGCAGGAGGAGTACAACTCCCTCCTCGAGAACCAGACTTGGGATTTGGTTCCCCTTCCTTCTGGGAGGAAACTTGTCAGATGCAGATGGGTCTATAGGACCAAGAGCACAACAAATGGATAGATCAGCAGATACAAAGCCATGCTTTTCGCCAAAGGATTTCAACAGGTTCATGGTATCGACTATGATGAGACCTTCTCTCCAGTAGAAAAAGATGGATTCCATACGATTGGCACTTTTCATTGTGGCAGCCAAGGGATGGGAAGTCCATCAGATGCCATGCTTTTCACCAAAGGATTTCAACAGGTTCATGGTATCGACTATGATGAGACCTTCTCTCCAGTAGAAAAAGATGGATTCCATACGATTGGCACTTTTCATTGTGGCAGCCAAGGGATGGGAAGTCCATCATATGGACATGAAGAATGAATTTCTTCACGGTGATCTCTCTGAGGAGATCTACATGGAGAATCCCTAGGGATTTATGCAGGACTCATCTTTGGTTTGTCGATTGAAGAGGTCACTTTATGGCCTCAAGCAGGCTCTGAGGGCATGGTATGCCAAGATGGACTCCTACCTATTGTTATAGAACTTTGTACATTGTAAATCAGACCCAAATGTATACATGCTCAGGATGGATGATTCACTTCTACTTTTAGTTATGTATGTCTATGATTTGTTGATCACCGATTGCTCGACTTCAGCAATTGCTGCAGTCAAGAGGATTCTTTATGACAGGTTTTTGATGACGAACATGGGTCTGCTACACTTCTTTCTTGGACTTAAGATCAATCAGGATGCATCAGGCATCAAACTATCTCAAGCCAAGTATGCATGAGATCTCCTTGAGATATTTCACATTACAGACTGCAAGTCTGCTCCGACTCCTTTCCTATCAGGAGTCAAACTTGAGGATGGTGGGGAGACTCCATTGGTTGACAACACACTGTACAGACAGCTAGTGGGGAGATTTTTGTATCTCACACACTCCAGACTAGACCTCTCATATGCAGTTGGCGCAGTTTCCAGGTTCATGCAGGAGCCACATGAGCTACATTGGAAAGTTGTAAAGTGTATCCTTCGATAAGCATAGGGAACCATCACCTTTGGGATTCATTATGCAGTAGACTCTACATTAGATCTCATTGATTTTATTGATTCCGACTGGGCTGGTGATATCATTGATCGCAATTCCACATCAGGTTACTCACTCAATCTTGGTTCCAAGCCTATCTGTTGGTCAAGAAAGAAGCAAGCTGCCATTTCTCTATCTTTAGCCGAGGCAGATTACAGAGGGGTAGTTAGCATAACCATCCAGGCTATGTGGCTACAACATTTTCTCACTGAGTTGGGCATTCAGTTTCATCGGTCGATCATCATCTTGTGTGACAACCAGAGTACTCTGAATTTCTGCAGAGATCCAGTTCAGAGGCAACGGACGAAGCACATAGAGATCCACATGCACTACATCCGGGACTTAGTACACTAGGGTGTTAGAAAAACAGGACCGCGGAGCAATAAAATAAAACAAATGCAGAAACAAAAACACAGAAGACACACAATATAAGAGAGACACAGATTTACATGGTTCACCCAGTGTGGGCTACATCCACCAGAGAAATTGCCAGGTCCTTCCTTTATTATTATCCAGCAAATGAAGGGATACAACCTACAGCAAAACCCGTTGTAACTTCCTCTTCTTTCTCTC
>ML786004.1:92725-112747 GCA_009831015.1 Picea engelmannii | reverse complement strand
ATACATTTCCCTCATAAAAGAGGGTTGCCTTCTAGGGCAAAAAACCCTAACATAATCTCTACCGTTAGATCTGCGACCTTATAATGAACGGTCCAGATTTACAATTAAATTACAATATACTTTTATAAGGCAATTTTTTCTTCGGGGGCTTCGCCCCCGAACCCCCACTGGGGGCCTGCTTGCCCCCAGCCAGGGGGATGGACCCCGCAGAGGGGGTACCCCCCCTCTGCACTCCCCCGCGTGGAATAGTGTACATACTTATGGGGTGTAAATACTTCATGGGGTATAGACACGGCTGAAAGAAAAGGACCTCTGCATCAGGAAGATAATTAGGCTCCACAACCAACATAGGGGATCATCGACTTACAGTTATGTCCTTCAGTAGAACATACGACATATATTTTCACCAAGACCTTCATTGAGAAGAAATTCCATTCTCTACGAGGTCGTCTTGGAGTGAAGGACATATTTTCCTAGCAACTGTAGTTCTTCTTTTTTTACATACATTGTACCTTGAAGGGGGGGTTTCCCATGAGGTTTTCCCTCTTTCCTCACTTTATTTTAAGTGTATCTTTTGTACTTGGGTACCTAACATGGCCTCATTTCCGTGACCCATTCTTTATTTTCACCATAGTGATGTTCAAGGGGGGTGTTGGAGTTACTTCACACACACCTAGAATTTATTTTTCCTGAGGTTATTCCTTGATTATTAGTCATAATTAGTCATTATCTAGTCTCCTATATTTTAGGGGAGAATATTCCACCTGGAGAATATTCTCTTTCAGTTGACACTTCAGTTTGACTAGTTGAGTTGAGTTTAGATGTTGCATTGGTTTTGTCACCATGCAACATTGGGATCATCACCAACTCACTACTCTTTGTTCATTCAGTTAACTAAGGACTGATTGACTAGTTAACTCAGCTAGGTGGCAGTTCACTCCCGTAACTGCCTAAGAGACTAGACTAGGTGGCAATTTACTCCCATAACTATTGGTGTGTGTCCAGATCACTCTAGACCACCACTATGGCTCATTAGTTACTTATGTAACCTATATCTATTGTAAATTATTCACTCTTTGAGTGTGAAAACGATTAATGAGAATTCTTTCCATTTTTTCTCTCCTTCTTCTTGTTTTTCCAATTCTCTCTGCAAATGTGTGTATCATTGTTTAGCTAGATATATTTTGTGCATCTCAACACATTTAAAACTTCACTATGTCAACTCCAAAATCGGTGATGAAACCTACCACAATACTGTCAATCCAAAATTCTACTGCATGGGTGAATTTGTTGTTCACCTGCTGTAACTGCTCAATCTCTACCGGAGTCCAATCTAGTTGTTGGATCCAGTTCGTCGTGTGGTTACCTTCAACCTTAGTATCCACTCATGTAGTAGATGTGGAAAATCACATAAAAATACTTTGTGTAAATCAGTAAACACGTATTTGTCCAGATGTTTGTGAGGTGTGATTCTAGGGTTTATATTGTCTTTCTGTGCAAACTCTAGCTCTTTGGTTCTCAACTAGCCTTCGATTTCATCTTTTGTGTGGTTCCAAGGTCTCAACATTCCCTTCTAATGGCTCATTTCTCTTCTTTTTCCACTCGTTATTTTCTCGTTCAATCTATCTCATATACTCAGTCCTCTCTTGTTCCTATTAACACGGCAACGGAACCATTTGTTGGTTACTATTCTCCTCTACCCTCTGAGTTATTGACCCAGGGTTCATGTCTTTCGGGTTTCCAACAAAACCTCTAAAACTATCGTTCCTCATGGTAAACCAGAAGGCAACACAGTACACAGAGTGCACTGCGCAATCTCACTCGAGATAGCTTTAAATGGGTGGTTGTAATACTCAAGTGTTTACAACCTAGGATTGAGTATGAGATAGGGGTTTATTATTTCGAGCCATATACTACGAATCATGACTGCAATCTAATTATTACTCACAGGGTTGCATCTGTCTTTCACAGTTTATTTCCCAAACAACACAATCGTATTCCAAAACAATGTATTAACTCGTTTATTAAGCATAAAAATTGACTGCTGAAAGCAAACAAAGATATACATGCACTCATCACATTACACAAGTATTATCGTGGTTCATCCCCTCCTGGGCTACGTCCACAAAGATTTGGCTCTTAGATATTTTATTATGGTAGTTTTGCATCTCCAGCATCGCGTTCTTACAATTCCCTCAGATGGGTAAGATCTGTATGAGGCGAACTAGATCGTACTAGGCTCCACAGCCTGTGATCTAATACTCAGATCTTCCTTCTCTCCTCTGTTCTTAGCTCAACAATTTACAAAAATGGTTCATAGAATTATTACGTAATGCATCAACTCGTATATATCTATGATAGGATATTACAAAAGCGAACCAACTTCCATCTGATACCTGTGTATCTCTATTTATATATATCGAGCTCTTCATCCATTTATAATATATTACTAAAACCCTAACCCTACCGACATTAGGTCTTCCTCCCGTGCGTGTGTGTTTCTCTTCCTCCAGATGTCATTTTCCTTGTGCACCATTTCTTTCATGCACACGTGTCGTGTTACCTTCCAGCTGTTACTTTTGTTTCTTCACACTTTCTTTCCCACAATCATCCTCATTTCCACTTCGGCCTGGTGCCAACAATAGTTGTTGGATATTCTCCTTGTTGGGAGGTTTCCACCTGTCGAGGATGGTTTGAACGACTTATCAAATATCAATTAGATGCTAAGGGACACCTGCACCTAAGCTTTATATCCATTAAAGACATCATGCAGTGAGTTGGAAACAATTTATTAATGACTTCCAACAATTTCCTGAAAATTAGCAGTTTGTTGGATTTTTGTCTCTTTGATTGTTGCCACCTATCTCCAAGGCCTAGAATCCAATGAAAGAGATGGGATTCAACCTCCTAGGGATATTTTGATTTTATTTTCTATTTAATGAAGGAGGGAGCTCTTGGAGAAAGGTTGGATTCATGATCCAAGAGAGGAGAGAGCTAGAGGAGCAGTTGAGTTGCTCATTTGTAAGCCTGAGGGCATGTGTTGTAGGCATTTCTGCCATTAGAGATTCATGAAACTTGTGATACCAGACTATTTTTCTCTTGTTTCCATTCTTTCCTTTCTTGAGTAATATTTACATATTTTGAAGATCAAAAGTTGCCTTTGGTTAATGAATTCATGAGCTGCAAAGGTTTTGTGGTAATTACTTGTTAATCATAGATTATTGTTCAAGCACTCTTTAATCTATATTACATAAAGGATCTCTGTTATGTGGATATCCTTCTCTTTTTTTACCTTCTATTCTTCTATCCATATTTGCATAAGCCTTTTGTCTGGTAGGTAGCTTGATTGCCTGTGATTTGCATAATGTTATGACTCCATGCCCAATAGAATGTATTTGTAGCAGTCTGATGCCCTCCCTTTTACTCTTTTCTTGTTGATCCACCAAGTATTACTTGTTTTAATCATTTAAATCAAATGGGTACTGGGCTTATCCTCTAGCAATTTGAGGGTGACTCCCACGTGCTAACAATTCATGTTATTTTTCAAAGCATTGTTATTTTCCAATGCATACAACTAGCATTAGTTGCACTTAGTTGTAAGATAACGTAGGCATTATTGTCTACCCAAGTGTGATATTTATCTCCTTTCTATTTGACGGGCCTCTTCCATTGCATATATACACAATAGTCTCTTGTATTTTACACACATTGAATCTAATAGATCAAACATTCTCTCATACAAGGTTTTTGGTTTTTTGCAGTGGTATTTTGTTCCTGAGATATTGTTTTTGAATATATCCATGGTATTAGAGAAATCTTTGCAAAACCCTTCTCATTTTTCTAAGATATACTTGCATGCTATGTGAGCTTTAAGATATAGATTAGATCAGATCAAAAGCAAGTGTTGCATCTGCACATTACTAGTTGTAGAGCTATTTTTTTCCTCACGTTGGCTCGCATGCCATTAGAATTTGTGGAGATGGACATGGCTCTATTTATCTAGCTCTATTTGTTGGCTTGGTGGTGCACAAAAACTCGATGGAATCTTGTACAATATTCTAGATATAATATAGTATGCAGAACATAAATATTTAGCAAGCAATGGTAGAACAACGATGATATATCTAGAACAATATCATAATAATACCATAATAACACCAGAAATAGCACCTTTATTAATGATAGCAATGTTCACTTGCCTCTTCTATAGGGAAACCTCCAGCAGAGCAGATCTCTATTACAATAATATCCAAGACAAAAATATCCAATGCCTCCTACTCTTATTTATACTAATTCTACCTTCTAAGGAAAAGTCTAGAGGAAGATCTTTCTAGAAGTGGAAGCTTATATTAGGTCTTCTTACATTGACTTGTTATCATTTATTTATTAGGCCTTATTAACTAATGTCGGCCTTTATTACATAGAAAACATATCCTACTAACTAATTACCCGTGGAGACGGGTTAAGATTGGATCCTATCTCAAGGCTGCAGATGCAGAAACTGCTGGAGTATGGTCGTTGGTTCCTAGGTTACATCCTCTGGTGATGTGTCCTTCCACTTGATCAACACTTCCTTTATAGTTCTTCCAGGAAGATGATGTTCACTGTGATTGAGGACTGCTTCTGGTTGGATCCAAAGGGAGATTTCTTCATCTAATAGATCAAACATTCTCTCATACAAGGTTTTTGGTTTTTTGTAGTGGTATTTTGTTCCCGGGATATTGTTTTTGAATATATACATGGTATCAGAGAAATATAAGAAAAAACCTTCTCATTTTTCTAAGATCTATTTTCAGGCTATGTGATATTTAAGATCTAGATTAGATCAGATCAAAAGCGAGTGTCACACCTACACATTAGTAGTTGTAGAGATCTTTTCCCCTCATGTTGGGTCGCATGCCATCGAAATTTGTGGACGTGAACATGGGTCTATTTGTTGGCTCGGTGGTGCACAAGGGTTCGATGGAACCTTGCATACAATGGTCTCTCACCTTCTCTACATCCAGATCAAGTCGGTGACATAGACAAATATTCACTCTTTGTTCGCAATGTACATATCGCCTTAGCTAAGTTACGAATATCAATAATTTGCTAAAGTTTTTTTTATTTGATATTACAATTAATAATCAAAACAACAATAAAATTTGGATGTGGTACTTCCTCCTCAATTCATTGACTGCTTCCCTCTCACATTATTGGTTCACGTGGCCTCTCACATAGTAGTTTTAATAGAACAAGCATTCTCTCGTAGAAGGTTTTAGGTTTTTTGCAGTGGTCTTTTTCTTCTAGGATATTGTTTTTGAATATCTACACTCATCAAGACCACCAAGTATGTTATTTTTATTGAGGATATTGATTGTTCACTTTATCTCTCAAACCATGTGAAAATGCATAAAAGAGTGGGATGTTAGTGCATAATTCCTAATGCATAATTTTGCTCATAATAAAAATTATGTTACTATCTCCCTAGCTTTCTTAAGAATCCCGCCTAGATTCAAAAATTTTGTTCCCGACATTAATACTACAAAGGATATGTCTCCTTGATCTTGGGCTTGGGATGAGGCATGGGGAAAGATATCTATTGGGAATTATTAAAATATTTGTTAAGTATCGTCACACTGATGTCAATGTTGCTAGAAACAAGAAGACGAAAGTGAAAGAGTATGATAGATAAAGATGCATAGGATTGGGAAAAAAGAAATGACCATTTCAGAGAACAAAGGAATGAGGATTTGATGATGCTATAAATTGAATGAATAGAATCACTATTCTCATTGTTGTAATCCCAATTTTAGGTTTTGTGATTTTGACAAGGTTCATTTGGTGGAAATTCATATTTAAACTTAATACAAAAACTCACAAGTTAGAAAATTTCACCAATCTTAATAGAGTATATAATCCTAAATATAATCATTAAATAGTTTATGTGAAAGTAAGAAAAAATATACATTATGTTTATGATGAGCTTCACCAAACTTGTAAAAGATTGGTGGATTGTCGAGAGATTTAAATTCAATTCTTAGTTATGTGCTTTGTTTCAATTATCTATTATGTTAGTGGGGATTCCATGAATTACACACTAAGTGGTTGAGAGGCCTACCAATATGCTAAAATAATAATCATATTAGATACCAAAGCTATAACCATGTCATGAATTTTAACAAGAAAACATATAACATTATGAATGAAATAAAATAAATATGAATCAACATGTTAGATACTATTAGAGAAATGGAATATGCAAACATGAAAAAAGATAGATGACCTGATTTCCTTGGGTTCCTTCAGTATCTATTGTTTTCTCTTCAAAATTAACATTGAACAACTCATTTGTAATTAATCTTATTAATAAGCTCCTTATTGTGTATATGTTATATTCTTTGAACAACCAAACCCATGCGTTGCATTGCTCTGGGAGCGCAAGGGGGTCACAAGGGGGTTGCAAGGGGGTGGAGCTCTTGAAAAATGACATCTTTTTGCATCTGTTTTTAGTAGTTTTTTAGCACACGGTTTTTGTTGATGGTTTTCTAATTTCAGTTAAGGAATTAGGGTTGTATACTAATCTGGGTCAATGGATTATGGGTTTCGGAATCCGTTGGATCCTATATATATTGTATTGTAAGCAATGAATATTGATGATGAAAATAAATAGAGGTGAGGCTCTAAATAGGTTGTTGGTTTTCCTAGTTTGGGTTTCCAGGGTAAAATCTATGTGTAATGTGTGTGTCATTGTATATTTTTTGTTTTTATTAAAAATCAATTTGCAGTAATTAATCGTACAAGGTTAAAATCCAAATTTGGTATCAGAGAAATTATTGGCTTCAGGGGGAACCCTTTGTGGTTAGGGGTTTGGCTCAGGTCTATGATAAAACTTGTTACACTAGGAGCTCTTCAGTATTGATTCTTACAATGAAAATAAATGACGATCAATTCAAAAATTGAGATCGAGAAATTTAATGGGAAAAGTTTTGAGTTGTGGAAGCTTAAGATGGAATATATGTTGGTGGGAAAATATCAATGGATCATTGTGGATCCATGTACTACACCTACAGAACATCAATAAAATACTAGGAAAAGTTGGATCAGAAGGCGAAGAGCACAATCCGGTTGTGTCTCTCAAATTTAGTATTATTGAATATGTCAGGGTAAGCTATATAGCCAAGGTATTATGGAATCAGTTAGGGGTTTTGTATCATTCTATGTACCTGGTAAACAAATTGTTCCTATGTGTTATCACTCTGTAATTTCCAGAGGCTGTAGAACAAAAGACATAGGTAACTACCAAACCACTTTGGAAGATGGGATCTATCCCTGCCAGCTTCAGAGAGGGATCTCTCTATAGGATTTATATTTGTTTGAGTTTTAAAATGTTAGGCTAGTTATGACAGTTCGAGTTTTTTTTTGTTTGTTTGAAATAATTGGATGAAAGAATGCTTAAATTTCCATTGGGCTATGGGGTCTGTTTTAAAAGATGAGAATCAGTTTCAAATTTTTATGAGGTTGTTTCCACAGGGCCGGTTAGTAAGATTGTTGGATCTATTGAAATTAAATGAAGAGAATAAAAGGGAAAAGAGGGGAAATTCCACTAAGTAGAGGAGCAATTAATAATTCCTTCACTCAGTTTCATATGAACAACATGAAGATCATTAAAAAACCAGATACATAGTATAATGAAATAAATTATGTTCTTTAGAATTTATTTTAATGATTAGAATTTACAAAAACATGCAATGATCACAGAGAATGAAAATACATTTGAAAAAGAAGGATAGCACATCACCAACAATCTGACACAAGAATCCTGTGAATAAGCTCCTTTTATTACTGGTCGATCCATTGAGAAATTACACAATATCTCCTGGGTGCAAAAATCAACCCATAATACTTTGAAGAGAGAAGTATTTATAAAACTATATACATCAAATCCTGTCATAAATGACTAGGATATTATGGAGGAATATCTAACTAACTAGGTCTCTAAAATACAAAATATATGGATTTGTTGATTTGCTCGGATCCCTTGTGATGATTTGGTGGAAGTGGTTGGTGATTTATCCCTTTGACTTTGGTTGGCTGCTCCATGCTGACTAGAACACAAAAAATGTCTCTACTCAGTAATGTGCATAGATCTTCCCACCTCTTTTTACCTGGGATGGAAATCTTGAGTAATTTCCTGAATATCTCATCCATTTCTGTATACTTGGCAACAATAGACTTAGTGATGAACATATGCTTAATATCATGTTGAATACTCAAGTCTAACTGTAGTGTTTCCAGGAAATATTTACCAGTAATGCCTCCATGTATCCTTGCAAACTTTGAACTTTCCTTTGCCATTGTGCTCATTTTCTGCTTGTAATCAGATAGAGTGATCAATTTTTCATTAAGTACTAACAATCAAGGAAGCCCTTTCTTGTGTAACACCTCAAACTTACTAAAGAATATCTGCACACCTATGTCCATCACTTGAAATTTTTCTTCCAACTACAACATCAATCCTTTCTTGGTCAGGACCTTCTTGATCTCAAGGATGGTCTTTGTTATGTCCTCAATTTCTAGTTATTCTAACTCTTGCTTGTTTTTAGAGTTTAGAAATCTAATGAGTTCAGTGGGCTCTGTGGGTATTTCTCCTAATTCTTCTTTGATGATCTCAATTGCTCCCCTGACCTTCTGTACTAACTCATGTTGTTCAAAGATGATCTGTATGGATGGCCAAATTTCTGACATTGACTTGTTGATATCTACCCAAATATTTTCCTTAGCTTGGGCTAAGGTTTTTGTCATGGCAATCTCTTTCTATAATTGTTGTAACTGTTGACTAGGCCTTTGAGACTTATACATTTCTACCTGGTGATTGGCCTGGAACATTGATTTCAACTCCTGCAAGTTCTTTGCCTCTTCTTGTATTTTTTTGATCTCTTTCCCTTGGATGGACACGTCTTCCATGGATTTTACAAGTTTGTCAGATGCATCTAAAACTTGTACTGGGATTGTTGATGGAATTTATGCTGATGTGGATGCTTATATTGTTCTAATTCTTGTCAGAGGGACTTCATCCAGTGGGATCATGGCCATTTTCACATTTTTTTCCTTTTCCTTTATCAACTTATCCATTTCTACCTCCATTTCTCTTATTTGTGCATTATGTTCCATGATTAGCTTCAACATTTCTTCTTTGTGGCCTTTAGTCTTAGCCACTTATTTGGCTTGTGAATATTCTGTAGCTGGAAGCTTCAACTGCTTTCTCAGAGATTCTATATCAACATTCTTATTTTTTAACAATTCGTTTGTTGCCTTGACATTTGTTGGATCATAACCTATCTTTGACACCAATTATTCTAATGATTTGATTTTGTTGTCCTTGGCCAAAGAAGAGATCTTCTCCAACTTTAATTGGGACTAAATATTGTTCAAGGATACCTACAAATTTGAAGCAGGCATTGAGGTATTTGTCAATGTAGATAATATCATTTCTCATGTCTGCCTATGCATTTCCACCCGGTCCAATGGATAGACATCCTTTACATCAAACTCAAAGGCAGTCTCCTTATAGCCTGCAGTTTTTTTAGGATGGGGAACTTGTGCTTGAAAGAATACCATTTCATTCTTCCTCTTTCTGTGTCAAAATCTAACAACATTCTTTGTTGAGCAATGGAGGTATTCTTCCAAAACTGAGCATAGGTGTTGTTGTTGAGGAGCTCATTTCTTTGCTTGATCTGTTTATACTTGTCAGAAATGTTTGAATCTGCTTTCCCATGAGTTGATTCAGTTGTCATAGTAGTTTTAGGGTGTCTTTGAGATGTTGGTGATGATGTAGACACTATAAACTGACTACCTGAATAGTATGAAGAGTGTGATCCCTCCAAAACTATGGTGGACTCCATTTCTCCTTCCTTGAGCAAGTTTGGTGTATGACTGGTCTTGGCCCTGTTTCTGTAAAATTGGAAATCCTTGGTTGATACCTATGTGACAAAAGGAGAAACCTCCTTTCTTGATCTCTTCTCTACTTTCTTTTGGGGTGTGTTGGCTTGTGAAGCAGTTACAGGGTTAGGTTGTTCCTCTGTTTCTAGCAATGTTTTCTCCTACCACTATGTCGGGTTCATGTATTTCTCCACCTATGGCTTCTATGTGTGAGCATAAGGAGTGATTTTTTGTTTGAATATGAACTATGAGATGACACCAAATGGGTCATATGCCCAAGTGGAACTCAGAGTAAGACTCATTTGTTTCAAGAGGTTATCTTCTTCTTCTCCTGTTGATCTATTGTTGCAGATGAAAGGGCCAATTTGAGTCTTGATCCTGATCTAGGACTTCTTCTTTTCTACAACAAAGTGAATGTCATCTGAATTCACCATCTGCCTTATGTATTATAGTGCAAAAATCCTCACAGGGAGGTATTCGGGAAATCTGTAAGGACACAACTCACATCCATATACACTTATCTCTGTGTGGTTTTGGTATAAGTACCAATCCCCTGTCTTAGCTTAGTCATAAAGGTGCAAGATTATCTGAATTTCTTCTTTGATCCTTGGCTCTGTGCTGATGTTCAACATGCAAACGAATGGGTGAAAGAACTGGTCTATGAATTCCTTGAAGTTGTACTTTGTTGAATTTTTCCTCACCAATGAGGTCCATGAGGTCACTGACTGTGGGTTTCCTTCCTGGTTTAATTTTTTAAGTGCACAAGGAAACCTGTCTGATTGAAAAAATAAGAATATGTAAACCAGAACTGAGGAATATCTGAACATTCCTTCAGTTGGAAACCTGAAAATCTTATCATGAATGTTATCAACCATAAATTGACTGAAATTGAATTTAATTGAAACTCTTTCTTATCTGGAAAATATAAATAGAAAACCTAGAATAGGCTCATCTACATATTCATCTGAGAAATAACCTAACATGTAAGAAAGCATGGAAATGATTTGGTTGGCTTTGACAGTGAAGATGGAGGATGAGTAATGTGGATTTTTCTTGGGTAATTGAGCATCCACAGGGAGAAAAATCTCAAAAATCTGGGTTGGTTGGGGGAAGGTGAGCTTCTGGTACAGTTCATTTAGGGCTTCTCAGATGTAAGTAGCGGGAAGTATCGGGTTCTCAAACGTATCAACATATTTGGCCTTGGGAGCCATGATTGACAGAGGTTAAAGTAAATTAATGGAGGAATTGTGATTACCCAGGGAAAAATATGCTTGTTGACAGTGAGAGGTTGTGGAAGTTATATTAATAGCTTGTCTCGGCGTGGTGTCCACGGTGTCTGTATCAAAAAATGGCGTTATAGGGTGATGAAATGGGGTTTAAAGGTGTACAACAGGTGTTCATTATGGTGCAGGATGGTGACGGGGCGGTTAATGGTCATGGGGAGTGTTTTGATTAGGTAATGGGTATGTAGGATGGGACATATGGTGGGTAGAAATAGGGTTATAATGGTGGAGTGAGGTGAGTGGTATCGGGTGGTGGTTTGGGTAGATTTCGGAAGGGGGAGGTAGGTGGTAAGAGGAAATAGGAGGGGGGGTACGAAATTCTTTGGACACGTCATGTTAGGTGGGACTGACATGGGGGAAACCACTTTTCAGACCCCCCCCCGCATCGTTAAAGGAAGAAAGGTCGAGGGGGTCTGAAAAGCATTGAGGACCATTGATCGATGAGGTGATGGGTGCCGCCAATGTAGATCTGTGTGAGAGTTAAACACTACAAGACAAAAGGTCTTATCCACTAGCAAAA
This sequence comes from Picea engelmannii, assembly GCA_009831015.1. NCBI lineage: Eukaryota > Viridiplantae > Streptophyta > Pinopsida > Pinales > Pinaceae > Picea > Picea engelmannii. Next base: position 101,023 of record ML786004.1, on the reverse strand, counting down.
TTAGGATAAAATAATTCACTTGGTAGCGCTAAGATTTATTTTTCCACTTTACACGATGAATTTATTTTCCTAAGCTACAATAATTGAATTTAATCAAACAAGGGGTATTTTGACACACCCTTTCAATTTTTCTTGAAACCAAAATCACTAACCTATCTACTAACCTAGGCATCTAACATATCAATCCAACTTAGACTCTTGGATTAATTATTACTCTGACCTAACTAATTTGGCCAAGATTAAACAATTTGACCAAACTTATTCTCTAGCCTATCAACACAAATTTAAAGAGTTTGATCATGATTATAAAGTATGATTCAAACTAAATTTATTTTTGATGGGGTTTTATATTTTTCTCTTTTTTTCTTTTTCTTTCTTTTATACCCTATTTTCTTTTATACTGGAGGAAGAAATTACAATCACCAGGTGATAATATGAAATATAGGGTTATAATAGTGGCTCCACTTGGGGATGGTGCTCTCCTTGTGAGGTGCCAAAAACTAGCTACCAGTTGCCTTGAATCATCTTCTCCGGTACTTTCTACATTCTGATTGGTTTTATTGTAAATGAAAATCTGGTGACAATTGATCAAGGGCTTAAGGCCTTCTCTTCAGGCTTCAACAACTAATAAAGTCACCCACTCATGACAGAAAAAGTAAAATGGAATTTACAATGAACTGAGTGAGGAAAACTTCCATTCCTGAGAAACATAGTGCTTGAGCATTCTGCCATTGACAGGTCCTCCTAGAAAATCTGCTCCATCCATATCCTTGATAAAAAAATGCATTACTTCCTCTGTAGGCATGTATTGTGAATGGACCTTTCCATAAATTCTCAAATTTTCCATGCTTTCTCTTCTCTTCATTCCTTGAGTCCCATTTCAGTACTTAGTCTCTTATCTGGAAGTCATCAGCCTTGGTCCTTCTATCATAGATCTTCTTGATATTTTCTTGAATCACTTGAGTTTTTTTGTAGACCTCTTCTCTAGACTGTTGCAGTTGTATGGTCTGATTAATTCTCCTCTAGATGTCATTTGGTTCTACCTGTATTCCCTACAGTAATTTCATGACAGGGACACATAAAGAAGTGGGAAAGACAACATTCGTTCCATAGACCAACTGGTATGGGGACATGCCAATTGACCTCTTTGTAGTAAGTCTGCATGCCCATAGTGCATTTACCAACTTGTTGTGCCATGACTTTTTGTTGTCCTATAACAAATTTTTGATGATGTTGACCAGACTCTTGTTTGAAGACTCTGCTAATCCATTCCCTTGAGGGTAATAGGTAGTAGAGTTCCCTAAGGTGATCTAATATTTGCTACAAAACTCTAGCATTTTATTTTATTTGAATGTTGTTGAATTGTCAATGATAATTTTCCTGGGACATCCAAATCTTGAAATAATGTTAGTTTCCAAAAACTTAATGATCACAACATCAGTGGCTTGTCTTTTGGGTACAACTTCAATCCACTTGGTGAAATAATCAATTGTTGTGAGAATCCATTTGTGTTGGCATGATGATGGTGGATGGATTTATCCAATGAAATCCAAACCCCATTGTTGAAAAGGACTTTCAACTGAAATTGGTTTCAAGTGTAAAGGAAAAAGTTTCCTTTTTCCTTCAAAGATTTGACAAATATGACATGAGGTCACTTTCTTGTGGAAATATGCAAACAAAATTGGCCAGTAGAAACCAACTCTTAGAATTTTTTTGGTAGTGGTATTCCAGTTCAAATTCCCACCACAATATCCTTCATGAAATTTTTGCAAAGCTTTATCAACCTCATATTTCAACAAGCAATTTACTAGAATCCCTCTAGCATATTTCCAATACAAATTTCCATTTAAAATGCAATACTTCATATCTTTCATTTTAAGAAATTTAGCTTTAGTTTTGGTTAAACCAGGACAAGCTTGTAAATGATGTAAAACAAAAATAAGTTCTGCATACCAAAGATAGGTTGAGAAAACCTCTTTAACTTGGGAAGTTTCCTTCTCTTTTTGTTCATCCACTGCAGCTAGAAAATTAATATCCAAAGCATGAAAATTGGAGTTGGCCATCAATTTATCCAATCCTTGACCCTTGATGAGCTTAGTTGGTTTGATCTCAATACCATATTTAAGGATAACAACAATACATTTACCCCTTTTTCCATCATAATTGTCTTGGGTTAGAATATCTTTTACCACAGAATTTGGGACATAAGCAATAATGTGTGAGTGGAGAATATATACTATGAAATCTTTGATTTCTTTCACCAAAGCAAAATATTACTTTTCCATGATGTTATAATTCAATGCGACATCTCTCAAGGATTTACTAAAGAAAGCAATAGGTTGTTCATGTCCTTCATTGTTCTTTTGCAAAAGAATTGTTGCAATAGTATGCTCAGAGGCAAAAGAGAATAAGAGGAAATCTTTTGTGTAATCGGGGCTAATAAGCACAGGGGCTTGTGTTAAGGATTGTTTCACTTGATAAAAGGAATGTTTTACTTTTATGGTCCATCTTATTTTTGTGTCTTTTTTCAACATATTTGTTATATTTCTGAGAAGTTCTGCCAAGTTGGGGATAAATCTTCTTAGAAAGTTTATTTTTCCAATGAAAGACTATAATTCTTTTATGTTTCTGGGATGATCTATTTTTTGAATGGCTTCAATTTTGTTGGGATCAATTTTAATTCCATCCTTTGATATGATATGTCCAAGATGTTTACCTTCTTCTAGAACAAACAATGTTTTCTTTGGATTAAGTGAAATTCCAAATCTCCTACATTTTTCAAAAACTCTTCTAAGGTGGAGTAAGTGTTCTTCATCTATTTTTGAAAAAAAAGGGATGTCATCCATGTATATAACAATGAATATTCCAAGTTCATCCACAAATCAATATACGTTGCTCTCTGAAATGTAGCCCCAACATTCATTAAACCAAAAGGAATTTTCACATACATGAAAGTGCCCCAAGGTGTAGTAAATGTTGTTTTTTCCTAATCATCAGGGTGGATTAAAACTTGGTTATAACCAGAAAAACCATCCAACAGAGAAATTCTACTGGACCCAACTACCTTCTGCAAAATATGGTCCATTTTGGGCAAGGGATAATTGTCTTTGAGAGAGAATTTATTAAGGTTTATGAAATCAATACATAGCCTAATTTATCCACTCTTCTTCTCGGTTGGAACTAAATTAGACACCCATTTAGAAAATCTTAATGGGACAATGATTTTAGCATCATACATCTTTTTTATTTCCTTTTCAATCAGACACATCAACTTTGGTTTAATTCTCCTAAGTTTTTGTTTGAAAGGGTTTTTATCTTCTTTTATGGGAATTTTATGTTGTATAATGCTAGTATCATAAGATTTTAGATCTTCATAGCTCCATGCAAAAACATCTATAAATTCTTTGAAGAATTCTGTATATTTTTGTTTTTGAGCAAGAGGTAAATATTTTGGCAGTTTAATCATCTTTGGTTCTTCTTCAGTTCCTATGTTGTAGTCTTCAACTTCTTTTCCAGTAGGTTCAATTCTGGGTTTTTTAGCCACATCATCAAAATCAAACAACCCTTCCAAAGGGACTAATCCTCTAGGTAAAATATTATTTTTCAATTGCAAAATGTCCAGATATTCTTGATTTTTATTTATTTCTTCTAAACCTATCTTATTTACATTTTCTTTTTCATCATCACTATCAGCATCTATATTGGCACATTCAAACTCATTCTTTGATTGCAAAAAAAATTCAATTTGTTCATCGTTTCCAAAAACTTGCCAATACTTGATGTTGTCTAGGACAACAGGTCTGCATTTCACTTCAACTGTGTACTGGTGATTAGGATGAAATAGTATCTTACAAGTAGCTGTTGAGGTAGCTAGACCATCCGCAATAATGTTTTGGTCTCTGGGAATGGCTTGCAAATCATATTCAGTAAAGCACTGCAGGAAATCTAGAACATCATTTATGTAGGCTCTCAATATTGGGTGTTTAGCAAAGTATCCACCTTTGATATGTTTTATTATAAGTTCATAATCGCCCCTAATTGGAATTCTCTTATCACCAATCTTTTTTAAAAATTGTAAACCTAGCATTAAGGCTTCATATTCAGCTATATTGTTGGTACACTAAAAATTTAACTTATAGGAATGACTTTTTGTATGTGTTGTTTTTGAATTTGAAACCCACACACTAGCTCTTGATCCTTCCTTACTAACAACACCATCAAAGTCTAAAATCCATAGAGGTTATTTTGGTTTGTCAAATTGTAACATCACTGTTTTGTCTTCTTCAGGGGTTGTTTTGTTTTCCTTCAAGTTATAAACATCATCCTCCAGATTTTCAATTTGTCTTTCCATGTCTCCAATATTGTATAAAATAAAAGAATCAAGCTCTGAATGAACAGAATATAAGGGATAATTATGTGGTTTATCCTGACTACTCACCATGTATTTCATCAATGTATCCCTATATAATCTCCTATGTTGACCAAATAATGGGATTGTGGCATAAGACATGTCCAATTATAGGGTACCATGTAACTTGATCCCCATGAGTGAGACAATAACATGCCATATTTAGGAGGTATGTTTGCAGCAACTATGTCCATTAACATGCTCTTGGCTAGGATTTGTGCTAAAGTAACACACAAATGTTTGATAAGACCTATGCATTTTACTTTACTTGAATCAAAAGAATATAAATCCTTATAAGGTCTAGTGATATCAAGTCCTAATTTCTCCATAAAATCCTTAGGAATAAGTTTGTGGGAAGCACCAGAGTCCAGCATGGCATTGTGCAAAGTTTTGTCATGAATGTTTAAACTGACATAAAAAGGAGGTACAACACCACTTTCAGATTTTCCATCAACTTCAGGCCCAAATAATAACTCTGGTTGATCATCAACAATGTTTGTTGTTTCTGTACCCATACCTGCCTCTATGTTCATAGATTTTATCACTTGTGATATGTAAGCATTCTTGTTCATTAACTCTGTTAGAGGAATAGGTATCTTTAGTTTTTCCAATTCACTTTCCAAGTTGATCCAGGTGGATATTGGTGGCCACCCACCTATTCCACTTGGACCCCCACCATTTCTTCTTTCATTTTTTCAGTTTCTGCACAGTTTACTATTTTTAGCAGTTTTTCGAGTCCTGAACTTCCGGAGCCGTTTTGAGCCTTAAACGACATTTTTTGGGAAAATAGGGAGAAACATGGATCATAGATCATGTTTCTCACCCAAAAGTTGTAGTCCTTGGATAGATGTTTCTAACAAGGTATGGAATGCATCAAATGGAGATCGTATGCCAAAGTTACGTCCCCGGGAAGTTGATGTACCAACTTACCCAAACGGGGCCCATAGTCTTGGCGTTTCATCTCCTAGGGTTAGGTATTTGGATGTTTAGGGTTTTCCATTGTTTCTCAATAATAATAGGCCTTCGAGCCTCATTGTAACACAGTTCAGAGGCCAGTATCCGCCACATCTCTTCTCAGAGATAAGATATCAGTGCCCTAGCTAGTTTATTTTCATTCTGTCTGTAAGCATATTTCAGTGATTTGTTATTAATGAAATGAAGTCTTATTTCCGCTGCATCTTTGCGTTTATGTGTATTTCTGTATTTCATTGTGTCCCTACATAAATATGGATCAATGGTATCAGAGCAGTCTGCTCATTCTCAATCCTTCTTTGCATGTCCCCAACGAGGTTGGGATATAAGGAGTTGGGGCTCGATCTGGTTGAACCTTTGCAAGATCAGCCTCACAAACCCTGACGACTGCCCATGGGGGAAGAAAAGAAAGATGAGGGAGCATGAGATCCTATCAAAATATTGCTTGAGGAGGCCCTCAAGAAACAAAGGAATGTGATGATGGACAACTTTGCCCAGATTCTTCAACGGATTCCCATTGGCGGCGCATCGACATCCAACAACCATTCTAGAGGCGCCACTCCTTTTAAGGTACAAGTAAACTTTGACATTCCCATATTTGAGGGCCAAATAGATGAAGATGTCGTAGATAGACGGTTGAATCTGTTAGAAGGATATTTCTCAGTTCATGACTTTTCCAACCGAGAAAAGATTATTTTTGCACTCCTCAAAGCCGCCCCCCATGTCAAGGACTGGTGGGAAACCTACTCGGAGAAACAGGACGAGGGATAACCCTCTCTATTCTCGGCCACACCCACCTAGAATTATTTTCGAGATGCCATCAAGGAACAATATTATCCCATGGGGAGCTACGAAGACACATACATACAATGGACTACGCTGCGGCAACAAAGGGACCAAGATGTGCATGAGATGATGAATCTGTTTCATACCCTACGCACAAAGTTGGGTATCAAAAATTCAGAGAAACATTTGGTGTTAAAGTATCGGAGTTGTCTGCATAGATACATTCAAGAGGAAATGGATTTCCTCGACATCTCCTCGCTTGGTGTGGCATACCGATATGCTGCCAAGATTGAGCAGAAGTTCAAATAGAAGAGGAGAGACTTTGGGCTTGCAAATCAGAAGCAAGGGAAAGGTACCCCCAAACCGCAGAACAAAGGACCAAGCCAAGGTGGGGTAGCCCAGGACAACCCGCCAAAGCCACAGGCAAAGAGAAACACCACGAAGCCAAAAAAGGACACGGGGAAGTGGTGTGAGTTCCATAAGAGCTCCACTCACAACACAAGTGAGTGTCGGGCCAAGCAGTCACTTGTAGTCGAGTTGAAGGCTTCTGAATCGGATGCATGCTCTGACTCTGAATCAGAACCTGACAAGGGGAATGACAGGAGGAAGTAGATTATCGATGCCGAGCCCAACGCCACCATTTCCACCACGAAGATCCAGAAGGAGGAACCAGAAGATCCAGAGGAGGTGAAGTGTCTCTTCCATTCCAAGATGTGGGTAAAGGGTTCCCCGTTGCAGTTCATTGTCGACAGTGGGAGCTAGAAGAACCTCATCTCGGTAGAGGTCATGAAGCGGCTAGGCTTGCCGACCATAGCACACCCACAACCATACACCATCAGGTGGTTGCACCAAGGACGGGACCTCCACATCAGTCAACAATGTCGCCTTCCCTACAACATCAAGCCCTTCACAGATGAGGTATTATGTGACATTGCTCCTCTTGATGTTTCTGATGTATTATTAGTCCAACCGTACTTATGGAAGCGACATGTTGTGTATGAGTCCAGGCCTCATGTTGTTATTATCACTTTGGGAAATAAGTTGTACAAGATACCATAGATAGCATCGCCTACCACCATCTCTTTGGTTACTGCAAAACAATGCAGTAAGCTCATTTCCAAAACCAGGAAATTTTTTTTCCTGATGATCCACCCTCAGGGAAAGAGGAAGACTATGGCCATGACCTCTAGATAGGGCCCCGCTGCATGAAAACAACAAATGGATAAGGTCGTGGAGGAGTACAAGGACATATTCACCTCCCCCGCAAGGGTGCCTCTACACTACCAGGTCAAGCACCCCATCGATATGACCCCAGGTGCATCGCTGCCCAATGGACCCATCTATCGACGCTCTGTTCTAGAGAATGACGAAATCAAGAGGTAGATTCAAGAGTTGTTGTAGAAAGGTCACATCCGACCGAGTTCATCGCCCTATGGGGGCCCGATCGTGTTGGTGCAGAAAAAGGATGGGACTTGGAGACTCTGCATTGACTATTGGGCACTGAACAAGATCACTGTCCAGAATAGGTACTCGATCCCATGGATTGATGACCTTCTAGACCAACTCAAGGGGGAAAAATATTTCAGCAAGATCGACTTGAAGTCTGGGTATCACCAGGTACCAATCGAACCCTCTGATGTGTGGAAGACTGCATTCAAATCCAAGGAGGGACTTTTTGAATGGTTGGTCATGCCTTTTGGGTTGACGAATGCCCCTGCAACCTTCATGAGGCTAATGGACGACATCCTGCGACCATTCACCAACTCATTTGTAGTGGTGTACTTGGATGACATTCTAATCTTCAACCAAACTTGGGAAGAGCACCTCCACCACATTGGATAGGTCCTCCAAACACTGCGGCAACACAAGTTGTGTGCCAATTTGGAGAAATGCACTTTTGGCATGACCCAAGTTCAGTATCTGGGATACATTATTGATGAGCGAGGGGTGCATGTGGATCCAACAAAGATCCAAGTCATTCGGGATTGGCCAACCCCAACCACCCTAATAGAGCTCCGCAACTTTTTAGGTCTTGCCAATTTCTACCACAGGTTTGTGTTGGGATTCTCTCATATCACTTGGCCCTTGAGTCAAGTCACCAAGGGAGGAGCTAAAGAAAAATTCTTTTGGTC